>PVKB01001432.1:0-275508 GCA_004027205.1 Ctenodactylus gundi
GGGGGGGGGGGGGGGGGGGGGGGGGGGGGGAGGCTGGGTTCGATGTGCTTAACTCTTTGCGTTAATGACACTCATTATTTTCAAGATCATTCTAGATTCAAATGCAGTCACAAGAAAATAATATGAAGATCTTTACCTAAAACATTACCTCATACCCTCTACCTTGTTTTCCCAAAAGGGAACATCCTGTTAAACTATATTATAAAACTATACTACTATATCACAGCTAAGCTACTGACAGTCATGCAATGCTGCAATCTTATTAAGGTTTCTCGGTCTTCGTTTTTTTCACTATCTTTTTTTTTTTTTTGGAGGGGGGAGTGGGGAAACGGTACTGGAGAATGAACCCAGGGCCTTCACACTGAGCTGCATCCCATGTCCAGCTACAGCCCCACAGATAAGAAAGACGTAACATGCTTAAAACTGATGTGGGTGGAGTCAATGCCCACAGAAAAAGCAAAAATCCCATGACTTCCAGGTCCAGACAGGGAGGAGGCCATAGAAGAGGAGGGTGTCCTTGGACTGGCTACCCCCAGGTAAGTCTGCACAGTGCATGTCAGGGTGGACAGAGAGCCTGCACTAAGGCCAGCAACCCTGCTCCTCTGTGAAGTACAGCAGGAGTTGTGGGGGACAGAGGTGAAGGTGAGCCCAGCCACCAGGAGCAAAGGGCCCTCTACCCAAGAAGTGATAACAGGAAGGAGGGGCAATATTCCAAAAAAGAAAAGAGCCGCTACTAAGACAGTGTGCAAGAAAACTGCACAACTGTGAAACAGCACAACGCTTAACATTTTCAGGGTAAAAAGAGATCAAGGAGGAGCAAACGGCCAAGGCCTCAGGAAGGAGGAAGAGCAGCAGACAAGGCAGGGCCTGAGAGGAGCAAAAAGCTCGCAATGAGCTGCGTGGAAACCCCACGGCTCGTCCTTCCTTCAGGCCACGGGGCAGCATCCGCGCTCGGCCTGGGTTTCTGCTCTCCCCGCCAGTCTCCAGTTCTTGCCCCCGTTTCAACATGAACACGCTGTTGCATTGAGAGATTTTTTTTTCTCCCGGTTGTCCTTTTTCCCTATCAACTCCATACATGCTTCTCAAACTAAGACAAGAGGCAACCACAAAGCCCAATTTTAGCCCGTAGAACAAGAATTTCTTATTTAACACATCAATCACCATTGGCTTCTCTCCACCACTACAGCTTCAGGCTTTCCTTCCCACAGACAGACACACCAAGCACCTGCCACAGAAGGCTCCGCGTCCCAAGGACACCAATGACAGATGCTGAAATGAATGTTGTAATTATCATACCATTTTCAGATTTCTGGAGACACCAGAGCAAGCAATAGGATAACAGGGAAATATTTTTGCAAGTATTAAACTGGTGCATCTCATGAGCCCCTGAAGATAGGTCCCAACTCTCTTGAGACCTACTCCTGGGTTTTACTGCCCCAGGACAGGAAGCCTCTAGCAAGACAACAGACTGGTCCTTAGCAATAAAAAGAGGTATGGTCACTCACCCACCTCTTGACTACTCAGACACTGACCCTTTCTGACAGGTGCGCGGGCATATAGCAGGCTCAGGGGTCCACACCATGGGAGGGAGAAAAGGTGGCCTCAGGAAGCAAGGGAAAGCAGGACAGGGACTTGGGTGGAAGGAGGAACAGAGGAGCCTACTGGTCACTTACCACATCAGCCAGTCCACGATCCTCACATCTCCTTCAGCTTCTGCCCCAGAGGTTGCAGGAGAAAACCCCAGTCCTTGGCAGGCCAAAAATATAAAGCTGTCTTTCTCTTTTCATTTTGCATTGTAATTTAATCCTATCATCAATGTGGTATGAGTTAAGTTTCAAGAGTAAAGGAGGCTCTGTGCTTATTCCTTAGGACCTAAATACGGTAGTGTCTACTTCTGAACAAGCTTCACACAACTAAGAGTCCTTCCTGACAAGACAAATACAAATACCACAGATGTCATACTTCCAGATAATCATAGAAAATAATTCTAGATGGAAAAACTTCAGCATAAACACCCACACATTACGCAGACCAGCCAGGCCCATTCTCACGACCCTCCTCCTGAATTCCAGCTCATTTATCTCTTGTGGAGAGCAAACACTGATGCATGGCACATACACTTACTTAAGTCTCTTCACTTTCGTTGTATTGCACTCACAAAAATTTCTACCTGATAATTTGCTGACTCTTAACTGTTTCGATCCAATACATTTTACACACTGACCGCAAAAACAAAGAGCTGAGTCAGTCTTTAGATCATTTCTTCTAAAGAATTCATTTGTAAGATTATATACACTTTGAAATGGCTCTAAAACTTAAAGCACTTCTCAAAAAAAAAAAAGACTTTCTATTCTTCACGTTATTAACAAACCAGGCAAATTTCAAAAAGAAAAGACTTCAGTTTTGATAAGTCATTAAAAGGATAGCAGCTCACAGCCATTTAAACAAGGTCACTGTATGTACAGTATATAATAAAAACAAGCAACAACTTTTGAAGGATCATTTTCTTATCTACATATCACATCCCTTTCCACCCACCTCAAATCCTCCCCCCCCCCACTCACATCCCCTTTCCCTCTCCACAAAGTCTACTGAACTACTATTTTTTAAATATATAAAACCTACCTCGGAAGAATACAAAGTACTGTGGTGATGACTGCTTCTGACGGATGACAGAGGATCCAGGAGAGCAGGGTGAAGGACAGTGGGCACCGAGGAAGGGTCACTGTCACTTTTTGAACATTCTGGTTTTACACCATGAGAGCACACTACCAATTTAAAAAATTAACTCACACAAGAAGCTATGTCTTCTTAAAATTTTCACTTATTCTTCAGCAACAGATCTGTAACGTACACAACTGATTAATACCTAATACCCAGAAACTGAGCTCAGTGACAGAGTTTGGTGAAGCACTGTGATACTTCACCTAACACAGCACTGCCAGCCCCACAGAGCTCACCTTCATCAGGTGTGAGCAGCTGGCAAATTCAGTAACACAAGCATGATCCAGATGGAATTCCTTATTTCCACTTTCCATAGACAGTTTCACCCTAATTTGGAAAGTGGTGATGCCCACTGACCTCAGAGAGCTTTCTGAGAATTAGTCCCAGTGAGAAGCTATAAAAGCAGCCTGTAAACCACCCCAGTTTCTGACAGATTGCTGTCACAGGACTAAAACCTAGGACACTCTACCACGGAGCTACCTCCACAACACTGTTTGTTGTTTTTGTTTGTTTGTTGAAAAGTTTTCACTAAGTTTCCCAGGCTGGCCTTGAAAAAAAAAAAAAAATATATATATATATATATATATATATATATATATATATATATATATATATTCCTCCTGCCTCAGCTCCCAAGCAGCTGGGGTTACAGGCATGCTCCATCATGCCCAACTAAACACACCTACTACTGTAGTACAGTGTCAGCCAAGCATTAGACACGTACACGGGAATTAAGTAGTTTTGAAGAGGATAACAATATTAGCAATGAAGTCAGATTCTGGTAAGCATTATATCTTACGAGATGGGTGAATTCATTCAAGAAAGAGGCAACACTTGCTGAAACTAACTAAAAACCACAGGAGCTACTGAATGAACGCTGCTTCTCAGCAAGAAATTTCAGGCTACACAAGTCACCCAACCAAAAAGACCAGAAGAAAGGACAGGTGAAAAAAACAGCAAACCAAGCACACATAAGCAGCATAACACAACCAGCAAGCTCTCGCATTTGCTCCTAAGTTACAGGACAGAAAGATAATAATTTAATTCCAAAAAGTACTTACATGGAAAAAAGTGTTAGGTTTTCCTTAAATGTCAGCTTTAAAAAATAACTCATTTCATAACCTCAAAAAAGAAAATACACTAATTCTTCCAGCCCACCTATCATTTCCTGTGACTGCAGGTACTGGTATGCTCACATATTAATCTCTCTTGTAGGTGTGTGTCTAATGTCTGTGAAAAACGGGAGCTCCTTACAGGCACTGCCTCCATGTGGTCAAAATCCTTCACAGAGTCTACCCCAAGCCATGAACTCTTAACATTAAAACTATTTTCTAAATAAACCACAAGTTCAAATGAAATACTGTAATTTCTTTCAATGCATTTCTCTGAAATATTTGAAAAGTTATATTTCTGTGATTTCACCAAAAAAAAAAAAAATTGCTCATTATTGTGGTTTGGCTCTGGAGCGTCCCCCAAAGTCTCATGTATTTTAATGTTATGGACTGTCTATGGAACCATGTGCCGTTCGTAAATTGGGGCCTAATCTGGAGGGGTGGATTACAGTTAAGTTAGGATTAAAGGCATGTAAGTTAGGATTAAAGGTGTGTAAGTTAGGATTAACGGTGTACAGTGGCCACACCTTCCATGCCTGGATCCAGGAGGGGCTAATCACTGGGCGGAGAGCTGGAAGGATAGATAAGCTGCATCCTGCCTTCCATGAGGACTAGGACTAGGACTGTTCTCAACTAGTCTCAACTTGCCAGCTTGCTTGTGACGTCGTGAGAAGCTGCCTCCACCTCTGTCTCGTCCATGTACTTCCATGGTTGCTGGCCGCCCCTGAATGGATTGTGACCATCTGAAACTGTGAGCTAAAATAAACCTTTCCTTTCCTCACTTTGTGGGTGTCAGGTATTGAGTCACAGCATGAAAAAGTAACTCAGACACTCATCATAAACACAGACACAATAATTCTCATTAGTACCATCCGCCACCACATTCCAGTACTCACACATCAAGAGGCTACATCTCAGCTCTAGAACCTAAAAGAGGTTTCCTTAGGGCAACAATCAGGCATGCAAAGTTACAATGCAGTACACTAAATTTGATCAGAACTTTTTGAAGCTTTTGTAAACAGAAAAGTACAGTGGAGGTTGCCTGGGGCTGGTATGAAAGTAGGAAGGGGAGTGTCTACTCAATAAGTATCGCTGGAGTGTGGCAAGATGAAAAGGGTCCATGGGACTTTTATGCAATAATGTACATATACTTATGTTAACTACTATGCTTTACACTTAAAAATGGTTAAAATGGTAAATCTTATATACTTTTTCCTATATAAAAAGAATCTTCAGCAAAATTTATATATGTAATTAACCCAAGAAAGCACACACTTGGAAAAATATTGTCTTCTGGTTTTTACTACTGAATCTCACTAAGCAAGTTTTCAACTTAGTGAGGAGCAAACTCCTGCAGTTTACCTAAGAATAACTAAATTGGTAATTCTACAGTGGTAGAATGGTGTTCCTTAAATTTCCTTCAAATCTTTTTCATAAAACATATGTGTGCTTTAAGATTGCAAGATTACCTTCCAAGAAACAACAAAAACTACTAATTTTGGACTGGAATTAGGCTTAGCCTTTTTTTTTTTTTATTGTGTTGGAGATACAACCAAGAGTTTCATGCATGCTAGGTAGCATACCAGACCACCAACCCCTTAGCTAAATTCTGCTCGTACAAAGCTACCACTGAACATGTCTTTAAAAGACCAAAGTTCTATGTAACATATTGTAAAAAAAAACAGCAGCCCACTGTCTATAAGGCCGTTTCCCATTCTTGAAAGGCATGATGTCCAAAGTTTTAATTTACTGTGTTTATTTTGTCTTTAACATGCTTACAGTCATATTACTTGTTTTTAAGTATCTTTAAGGAAAGATGACAAAGTCAGCTATCTTCCATCTTTCACCTAGATCCTTATCTTTGTATTCCCCATGTGCTTGCCCTCCCATTCTAATATGAGTAGGTCCACTCTGTGTTCACACTATAGAGAATAATTGAATAATATCTAACAAAATGGGAAAAAATGCATTTACTGGGCATCAGTATGAATTCATTTTTTGCTCAACATACACACACAGTCATGCAGAGATATATTTACTGGTATGCATACATGTACAAGTTAGTATGCACACACATATTTCCTCAATCTGCCAATGGAAAGGGCCTAAAACAGTAACATCCAGTACCAACAAGTGCACCTTGTGCTCAGCTCTTTTTTCCTATATTCTCAACGGACCAAGCTGGAAAAATTTGAGCAATAAAATAAAGTAGCATTATAATCCAAAGTATAAAGTAAATATCCATAAGTCTTTATTAATACACGACACACGAATGTATAACTTGGCGCCTTAATGAGACCCTATTTCAAAATCAAACCAAAAAAAAAAAGGGCTGGAGGAGCTGGAGGAAGAGCACATCAGTTACAGCCCTTGCCCAGTAAGCTCAAGGCCCTAAATTCAGTTCCCCAGCACTGCATAAGCTGGACCTGGTGACACGCACCTGAAATCTAAGCACTCAGGAGGTTGAGGCAGGAGGATTGTCGTAAGCTCAAAGCCAACACAAGCTGCACAGTAAATTCAAGACTAGCTTGGACTATAGAGTGAGATCCTGTCTCAAAAAGAAAAAAAATAAATAAAAATGGGCTAGAGATGTAGCTCAGTGTGAGGGCCTTGGGCTTAAGCCCCAGTATGAAAAAAAAGAAAAGAAAAGAAAAAGAAAAAATTTTCACAGGACCGTAACAATGACCATAAATCAGTTTTTAAAAATAAAAGAAGCTTACTGTTATTTTCCCTTTTCTTTTTAAAAAAGAAATAAAAAGCTACAATTTACCACAGTTGATGAGAGAGTAAGCTCTATAATAGAAGAATATCAACATCTTGCATTCCCACTAAGGTAACTGTTTCAGACTTGGTTCATCAATAAATGCTCCAACTTGTAGGGGAAAGTCCACTGGGAAGTAGATGCCAAAGTCTCATCCCACAGATCACAAACCTTCTAAGGGAAAGTGGCTTTTACCACACAGCCAGCATTATCTCAACAGTTAAAACCTATTCTCCATTCCTAAGCAAAGCATAAATTTAAATTCAGTTTATATGAACTCCCCTGTCCCGTCTCAGTATTTTTTCATAGCCATCAAGGCAGTACTTCCTTCATGACAAATGTGACATAAAGACAGTGAAAACATAGAGGCTACCTTGACTTGAAGCTTGTCCCTGGAATCAAAAAGTTAGTATGCAAACACCCCAACTGAAAGAAGGCTGGTTGGCTTAGATAAGAAACCAGACTGTCAACTATGTATTGAGCAGGACTTATTTTTACAATCCAAATGGCTCAGTGAATGTGTCACCGATTAATTACTCGCTATGAACGAAGAGTTGCTTGCTATTTCTTCTTTGTTATTCTTTAGGTGATAAGGACAGCGGTTCCAAGAGCACAGTCAGCCAAGACAAGCCTCTGCTGGGCCTCCTATCCCTAGCCCCCCACAGCCTCAGGTGGCACACAGGAAACGATGGGGACACAGCAGAGCCCTGGCAGTTGAACCACATGTATCTGCTCCTCTAAAAAAAAAGACCTCATGGCCATGATGTGTCTTGGCTCTTTCACCACAGCAAATGTCCAAAATTTCTCAGCCAGGATTAGAGCTGCTCGCCTTGCAAGCCATTTCATATTTTCCCGTCCTCTGGTTTTTATAGCACCGTGACTCTTGGCTTTGCTCCTCCTGTCTCCTGTGCGTCTGGTGAGAACAAGAGTTCTATGTCCTTAGATGCTGCCTGCTGCCTGCCCTCTGTCAATGTCCTTCCCACCGGCGATGCCTGCTGCCACCAGGGCCCAGACCCACAACACGTGTTTGCCATCAGCAACCAGCACCTCTCAGAGCACAGGACGGAGTAAGCACCTTCTAGTACATGTAGATCTAGCACTATCCAGACCACAGTCACTCAACTTCTTGGTGACTCAGGCCCCTCACACACAAGATGGAATGATAAAACCTACGTTGCAAGGCTGTTAGGATGATTACAGATAACGCGTCTCAAGCTCCCAGCACAGTGCACAAGATCATCAATAAATCCTGGCTGGTAGTAACAGCAGCTCTCACAGCAGCTGCAGCCTGGCAGGAACAGGCTCCATTCACTGCATACCTGGCACTGTGGCAAACACTTCATAGGTGCAGAGTCATCTACTGCATCCTTAGATGGTGCTGTCCATCATCTCACAGATAAGAAACTGAGGGGAAAGTTTCAATAACAATAACAACAATAAATCTTTCCATGGTTCTCTATCATTCAACAAAGAGAATTCAAGTATTCCACTCAGGTAAACAGGCCTTCCACAGCCTTTCCTCACCCCGCCCCCCCGGGACTGACACGCAAGCTTAAGATAAATCCTGGAATTCCACAAGTCAAGCAATCTATAACCAATTTCTCTGCAGACACCATCCTTCTGCCAGAAATTCCCTTCCTTGAACATCCCTTCTAAACCCCAACTCCATCCTCCTAGCAAAGGATGTTTACCTCAAAATCAAACTCCTAAGCGACTTCCTCTGTGAACCTCCCTGGGCTTCAAGCATTCCTCAACAGGTTTCTTCCAGAGACTCCCTGGGCATTTCATCCCTTTCACTAGTAGCTCTTCCTGATCTGTTATCTGGGTTGCTCTATCGATACATGATCCTTACCTAGACAGAGTAGAGTCTACATCTCTGTCCCTGCCACCCAGCAGTGTGCAAAAAACAGGGTATGGCATCTACTACACACTGGGGTCCTCACCTGTGAAATAAGAATGAAGACTCTCTTCTCTTCCTCTTCCTACCCCCTCCCCTCCAATACAGAAATAAAAAGTCAGAAAATCAGCATCTAGCAAGCATCAGCTAATGAGATGGAGAATATCACGTGATGAGTGTCACAGTAATACAGGTAGAATGGCCAACAGCCTGGTGAGGAATGACAAGTCTCACACAGGCCTTAGGGTCCAACAGGCAGCTACCCATCAGGAGTTGGTTCAGCCCAGAATGCAATGAACACCGCACCTTGCTCAGCACAGCTTGAGGGATTTGAGAGGTACTCCAGAAATGCCCATACAGCGGTAGCATAACAGTGACAACCGCCACAGTCCACTATAGCTATTACGAGTTTGCTCAGGCTCCTTACAGAATAAACTACTATAAATTCATGTACAAAGTTCTCTTATTTACTATAAAGTCATAAATCCTCAATATAAAAACTTTCTTTAAGAGGACAGATGTGAGTGAGTTGAAAGCCAGGCTGGGCTACGTAGCAAGTTCAGGACCAGTCTGGACTACACAGTGTGAGACCCCGTCTCAAAAAGCTTTCTTTAGTAACGCAATCTGAGCTTCAGTTTTTTGCATTTAAGTATTAGAAAGCTTGTTTGAAATGTTTTTTCTCGGTTGAGCTCAAAACACTGAGGCTATCTAAACACTCTTGTTCCCTTAACAAATACAATTCAACTCTTTCCTCCACCCACAGCCAGCACATGCCGCCAGCAGTGAGCACCTCACTGGGAAGACAATTCCACCTAGGTCACCTCTGTCCGAACCTCTGCCTTGTTGTTTGAATTTGTCCAAAACAAATATTTCATCCCTCCCCCTCTACATGCCCTGTGACCACAGGCCCCACTCACTCCAGACCCTTCTGTGTACACACTGTACTGGATGCGACTTCGCTGACTGCAACCTTCTGAGGCGGCAACCCACTCGACCTATGGTTCTGATCTGTAACTCTGCACATAACGACAGTCAGGGTCTACAACACTGCTGTCAACCCACTTAACTCGAGACAAAACTTCCCTCAATAAAACCTAGTAGCAGTACTTTCTTGTTCCAATGCTAAGCATGGAAACTGAAAATAAAACCTGTGTTTCTATTCTCAGGAATAAAAGCCATTTCTATTGAAAACACTTTACAGTTTCTAAGAACAATCATCAAGACAAAGGAAGTCATAAAGCCACCCCTAGACTAGGGCGGCACTCGATAGTCAATCCTGCCACAAACATACTGAATGGCTCCTTCCACTATGAAAGCCAGGCACAGAACTTAGTACAGTAACTTAATCTTTCAAAGTGTATGTGATTTAATCCAATTCAACACATGTATGAGTATGCACTTGCTTGGCTCTATTACTTGCTTGGAGTGTGAAACTTGCTACATTACGACTATGTCTATGCAGCCAAATGCTTCCAAACATACTGTACAATTTGCATAGAGGAGCTGACGCCAAGGCAGTGAATGAGAGGAATCAGGTATGACAAGGACACAGTAAACTCACTCGGATACTTTGAAAAATGTGTTTTCATATACTGTATGTGTATGTTGCACTTGCATTTTTAAAATACAGTAGGAAAACAAAGAGAAAAAGTATTTTCAGACTCAAATGATTTTCTAATTACAAAAGGTAAAAGAGTAACCTTGCCACGGAGAAATCTGGCAGACAATATCCTACCTCGCTACCCATACAGAAACAACAGGAAGTGAGACAGAGATGATCAGAGCTGCACTTCCATGATTTTTCTACCAAAAGTGAACAATCTGAATGTAACCATAAGGAACTCAATGACACTCCACAAAATAATTGTCCACCTCAAAAATATCAAAGTCTAGAAAACAAAAGGCTAAATAACTGCTCCAGACTGAGAGCAACTAAAAGACATGGCAAAGACAACACCCACCACGCAGTAGATGAAGGCTGAGAAAGTAGTCTGGGGAGACTAAGAACTTTGCTTTAAATCACCCAGACACACAGAGGCAGAACAAGGATAAGCAGTGCCCACAGCTCATTGTCATACACTAGACCTAAGGGGCTAGAAGCGAACTTCTAATATTCATGCATTTAAAATATAATTTATTTTTAGCCATACCACTCTTTTTAGGTTAAAGCTGGTCTACTCTAAGAAACAGTACTCAAAACGAATAAACTTTCATGGATTTAACAATCACAGCTTTAAAGTCACATTAATAATCACAAAGATCCAAACAACTAAATCAAAAAAAAAAAAAAAAAATACAAGTCTGTCACCTATTAAGATAGGGAAAATAAAACTAGCGAAAAAACACAGGCAACCATCCATCAAAAGTGGAAATAATAGGAGTTTTAACTTTTATGGGGAAAAGACAATCTCCCTATTGTGGTTTGGATCTGGAATATTCCCCAAGTCTCATGTACTTGGATGGTATACATTAACTATGGAACCATGTGCTGTTGGGAGATGGGGACTGGTCTGGAGGGGCAGATTATGGGCCTGCAGTGGATTGTAGGTACGTGAAGACAGGTGTGTGTCAGACTAGGAGCTTAAACCTGAAAAAGGCAGAACAGGATTCCCAGTCAAATGGCAGCCGAGTAACAGAGCTGCATAATGTCTCCTCATCAACCTACTTAAAAAGTTGAGAATTTAGTCATAAAATGCATGTTCAATGTAGCTAGGATAGAGAGGAGCACCCCTACAACAGAAAGGAGGCCAGGAGCACGTCAGAAATCCGGAAGGAACATCAAAAGCGGAGGAAAAGACAAAGCCTAGGAAGCCGCCCCAGGCCGGCTGCGAATGGCCGGGAGCCACAGGCATCTGCAGATGGGGGAAAGCCCGGGTGGAGCCCAGAACATCTGTCCGAGCTAGGAGAGAAGGTCCCCTCAACAAGTGACAGGAGGCCACAGGAAGGTCAGAGATCCTGAAGTCATGTCAGAAGTGGAGAAAAACAGCAGTAAACTGGGCATGGACCTGACCTGTCAGCATCCACCGACCACAGACAAAGGAAAGCAGGGAGGCCAGAGCATCAGACTGAGGTAAGCACTAATCCGGGAGAAGTGGAAATCATCAGCAGGTGGCAGACCAGCATCCGAAAATGAACCTGCGGGTAGTGCATATGACAAATGCAATGTGAGCTCCCCTTAGAAAAGGCCTCCTGGAGCCCAGATCAGAAGCAGCGCTCCACTGCCATACAGGCAATGACATAAGCAGGGGCCGTTAAAAAAGAAAGAAAGAAAGAAAAAGAACCCAAGACTGAGCTGATTAGAGTAAAAGAAAGCTCAGAGGAAAATATCAGAGCTTTTTGGGTCACTCTTAAACATACCTAGGAAGAAACTGGCACAAGAGGCAGTTGCAGAGAGGAGAAAAATGGCTGCCCACCTCCCAAACATCTCAGTGTAATGGGCACACCTCCAAGGGTGGAGAGCCCCACCCTCGGAGAGGGAAGCCAGGACAGGTGGAAGAGCTTTGCTGAGGCGACTGAAAGTGAACAAGACACCTCAGAGGTCATCAGACTGTTAGGTCCTCCCTCACCGCCTACTCCCAACACAAAGCCAAGAGGAACTGCGGCTCCCACACACACCATCATAGCTGTTCAAAGAAACCTCTCGGCTACGCCTCTAAACTGAAGTCCCTCAACACCAGAAACATGGGAAGAAGACAGAGCAACAGGGCACCCACAGAGATGACTGAGACCCCAGAAACTAATATCATGGGTCCTGAAATAGTGGAATACATAGGGAAGGAAGTCAGAAAAGCAAATGAATGAGTCGAAGCAACAAATAAAAAGCTGACTGAGGTAAATAAGGACATACAAAATATAAAGAAACATTTTGATAGAGAAGTGTAAAATTTAAAAAGAAATCTAGATGAAATTGAGGATATGAAAAATATATGTTACAAAAGGAGATGACGACTCAAATATTCTGAGAACAGAATTTCAGACCTTGCAGACAAGGCTGAGGAAACAAACGATATAATTAGGCATGACTCCAAAGTTAGAAATGAACAAAGTAGCTGGATACAACAAACAGCTGATGGATGATTCAAAAGAGAACCAATCTCAGAATTATGGGTGTGGGAGAAAAAGCAGAAGACAGCACCAAAGCTATAAAGAATTTATTCACTGCAGTTGAGCAAAAAAATTTCCCTAATCTAGGAAAAGAAATTAACTTTCAGGCACGAGAAGCTTATAGAACACCAAATAACCTCAACCAGCAATGAGATTTACCACGATATAATCAAAACCTCAGAAATACAACATAAAGAGAGAACATTAAAAACAGCAAGAGAAAAACAGACAATATTCTACCAAGGAAACCCACTCAAATTACCGTAGAGTTTTCAAGGCAAACTTTAAAGGTTAGGAGAGCCTGGAGCAAAATCTTTCAAGCTTTAGAAAACAGCAAGTGTCAACCCAGGTTTGTTATATCCAGCAAAAATTATCCTTGAAAACCGAAGAAGTAAAAGTTTTTCATGACCAAGAATCCCTTAAGAAATTTGTGACCACTAGTCAAGCACTGCAGAAAATACTTGGAGGAATCTTTGAGAGAAGCAGAGAGACAAGCATCACACACACACACACACACACACACAAAAAAAAACTATAAAGGAAAAGAAACACCTAAAAGAAAGTTAACAACAACAAAAAAAAAATGGATTGGTATTTGGTATTTGAATCATCTGATTGGTAACCTTCTAAACCAGTGTCAACTGTCTCATAAAATCTGTGAATCTTTCCCCTTAATTATTATTTTCAATAGTACATAAGCTTATAAAACATAATAATCATATTCAACATGGGAAACTGGTATAAAATCTTTAAAAAATATGTATCCATGAAGTTAGGGATGAACAGGTAGGTAAAGGGATAAATCGAATTTGGCAAAATGTTAGTAATTAGGGAAATGTGAATAAATAAGTTATGAACATTAAAAAAATCTGAATAACTAAGCATGCCATCGCTCCTACTGCTTTAAATATATCTATGTGATATAGGTTTAAGTTCATTTAATGTAGCAATTCGATGTAGACTTAAGTTCATTTATTGTGGCAATTCATTTATGCAGTTTTTGATATAAGTTTATCCTAAGAAAACCAACTGATGTAATGGTAACCTTTTGAATGTACAAACATTTACCTTTCAGTACTCAGCTAAGGCATTTGAAATTCTCTCTTTTTCTCTCTCACATTTTCTAGCCTTATGAATTACATTATAATACTTCTTTTCTTATGTGGACTGGTGGGTGAGGCCAGGTTAAAGAATCTCAACAGAGATATATCAAAATACAGAAAAAATAAAAGATAACTTTTGGCAAATATCCCAATAAAAGGATCTGCTGGACTCCAAGAGGCATCAAGATTCGACCACTGCAGCCCATTCTAGGGGTAGGAAGCTGAGCTAAAGAGTGAAATGAGTCAGATGCAGAAGATTAAATATGTTAAGAATTGTATGGTTTCTCTGATTTGGGAAACCCAGAATACAGCATTCTATATAACCAGATGGTGTGACAGTGTGAGTTAGGTGGGGTGGGGAAGGTGTGGGAGGGCCAAAAATGGGAAGGGATTATAAAGTTGATGTGATACATATGTGCACAAAATACTCAAGTTCACTTTAAACATTATGTGTTGCATATGTATATTAATAGAGGTGGGGGGCAGGGGGCGGGGGCACAGAACACTGAAGCTGGTCCTGAAAGGGGTGGATTGCTGGGACAGGACCTGGAAGGATATATGCTACTTTCTCCCTTCCTTGTGGGTACTTGGTTCCGTTCTGCCATGCCCTGAGCTCTTTCTTTGTCTCCCACAGCCAGCCACCCATAAATGAACTGAGACCTTCTGAAACTATTAGCTGAAATAAATCTTTCCTCCCTTAAGTTGCAGATGTCAGGTATTCTGTCTCAGCAATAAGAAAGTAACTAAGACACTTCCCAAAAGGCAACTGGCCGCACTGGTTAAGAGAATAGTATAAATAATGAATTCAACAATAAGTCCATAATGTTCTTAGCTA
This sequence comes from Ctenodactylus gundi, assembly GCA_004027205.1. Lineage (NCBI taxonomy): Eukaryota > Metazoa > Chordata > Mammalia > Rodentia > Ctenodactylidae > Ctenodactylus > Ctenodactylus gundi. The sequence goes on from PVKB01001432.1 coordinate 14,537, forward strand.
GAAGCCAGACCATATTTCTGTTTGACAGAGAAAATCATGTATTTCTGACAGTACACTCATATCCCATAATCTCTGCACATGATGAGGGTCTATGAAACTTTTATTTGTTCTAAAGTTTTTCCAGGTTGCAGGTGGAAGATCATTCCTACACTCTTTTTGGGATTCAATGTGGCAGTTATCACAAGATTAAAATGAACATCAAAGAAAACACTAATAAGAACAAGTAACCATGTGAGAACGTAAGAAACCTAGCAGTTCTCCACTGATGTTGGACAACTCACGGGTTATGAATTAAAAAGATCTAAAAAAACAAAAATATGTATTTCACAAATACACAAATATAAATGCTTCCAACCTAATTACTCATTTATTTTTAAACTTACTCATCATGTTCTATATGCCCTGTATACTCTCCTAAGAGATCAGTACTGAAAAAATCCAGGGAGAAATACAGCACTGATCAAAATGAAGCTTTACATGCAGCTTTATCTTACAGTTAGGATTATACGAATTAAGAGAATTCATAAGTTAATATAAAAAGTAACATCTTGTAGTATTAAGAACCAAGAAGAAACATAAAGCAGAAGACAACAGAGTGATGGAAGATGAGATTTTGTTTGGAGCAGTCGCAGAAGGCTTCTCTTGGGAAGGGGCACCCAAGAGGAGACCCCAGGGGAGTCCAGGAGCAGCCCTTCCCAGGGCACTCCTGGCACCCAAGGACATTTTCATTTTCAAACCTTTCTCCTCAGAGCTCTGTAGATGGGTTCGCTCTTACGAACCATTGGTAGGTTTCCACTTCACAAAGAATTATCTGGACACCTAATCATGAAATGGGTATTTTAACATATGACTCTCTGTGCATGTGTCTCACATAGCATTAAACCTTTTGTGAAGCACCACCTCAAAGTCTCTATCTAGTAATTAATACAGTAAAGGCTCTAACCAAAAATGGTTTCCCTTCAGGATATCCCGCACAGCTCTGGACACCGGGGATGCAGATGGGTGTAAGACATCTTATGCACCCCATATTTAGTGTATGTCCTGCAGAACAGGGAGGAGGGACAGACACCAATTTTTTAAAGGTAATTTCAGATAATACAAAGTACTATGAGTAAAACAACACAGAAGGACATAACCAGAGGGAGAACGAAAGGGAGAAGAGAGGAAGAAGGGGTGTTCATCGGCTAGAGGCCAGAGGAAGCCTCTGAGGAAAGGACAGCTAAGCGGATGCTTCAGTGCAAAGAAGAAGCATGCGAACACCCTGGGGAATGAGGCACAGAAATCACAGGCCCAAGGAGGGAAGGAAAACAGCAGACAGTGGGCAAGAAACGCAGGCACGGAGGGCTGGCACAGGCAGGAAGAGAGGGGGAGCCAGAGGTAACCTTAGGGGCCCAACTACAGATCTGGAATGTGACTCCAGCTGTAATAAATTACCGTAAGGTTAATTTTTAAAAAGTACAATATGATCTGATTGAGAGTTACAGATCACTACAACACTTATGTAAAGATGAGAATGTAAGGAGCGAAAGTAAAAGTAGAGCGAGCAGTCCGAAGTCTGCACGCGCACCCAGGGGCTGGAGCTAAGCTACACTGCAACTGCTGCAGCAGCATGACATGCCCTGGGGCAGCGTACACTTCACAGATAAAATCCACAGGACTCTCTGACTGGCCCCAGTGACAAGAACCAGCTTCCTACCCACACAAGCAACTTAGACACACCATGGGATTGCTTAGTGCTGGTTTCTATCTACAGGTAGCAGGCAAAATTCATTTTATCACCAATAATAAAATGTAAAACATAGCTTACTGATGCACTTACCCAAATTGGGATCAGGAGCCTGACGTTTCTTAATTTTAGCTTCCGAAATAGCAGAATAATAGGCACAAGTCATCTTGATCAGCCATGTTGCTCGAACCATTGGGACCGAATATTTAGCTAAATATGCAAAAACATCCTCTTTTTTACTAAGGATAGGAACCTAAAAGGAAACAGCACACATACAGCCATCACATATACCATCCACAGACAAGCTTGCAAAAAGAGGGAGTGAAAATGAGGGGCTGGAAGTTACCTACTGCAATAACAAAGTGTACGTCTGACAATTTCTAAATAGCACCGATAGTCAAAAGACAGAAAACAGCATTTTAAGCCAATTTTCATTAAGAAAAAAGAATCAAAACTAAGTTTAACACAATAGCAAAACAGTTTTACCTATTCTGTTTTTTTATTTATATAACAAATTACCTTCAAATTCTCAGATACTTAAAGCTAGGCATCAACCAAGTAGAGAAAAATAATGAGAATCTTCTAAAGAATTTGTCTCAAAATTAGAAATAATAGGTCAAGTGCGAAACTCCCCCTATTCTGCATTACATCTGTGAATATTTTTTTTAATAAAGCTATTCTAATGGCAACATTTCCTAACAGGAACAATTTCCAGACACTCCTGAAATGCTTTTAACCCAAAATTTAAAAGGGAGGCTAAAATGATGGATCAGTGAATCTGCCTAATAAACACTGAGCCAGAAATAGCTGGGTAATTAATTCACTGGTTGGAAGTAGGCACTAGAGGCAGTTAATTATTTCTTCTAGACCACAAAGGTACCATTTGGCAAATTAGTACCCCAATGTACCACTGAATGGTTTGAAAGAGTTAATTCACTCTTCCAGAACACCTCATAAATATCCTAGGAATAGCCCATTTATCTATATCTATCCAACTCATGAGTGTAGAAAACCACCATGCATAAGAGTTACATTAGTGCTCACGCAGCAGGGTACAGGGAGAAAGACCACCTCAGTCCTCCTGCCCTGGGCCTCCCCCCCGGGGTTAAGCCCATCACTCCGAGTCTCTGCTAATGAATTCTGATGTACCAACCCTGTCCACTTTGCAGGGTGGCTGTGAAGATATAGCAAAAGAGTTAAATTCATCAAAATTTTAATAAGCAACCTGTTACTGGGTCCAGGAATTCAGTCAAGCCACAAACCTGAACCTCTTCTACAAGGGTCCTAGATACAACTATGGACACAAAGAGCCCTGGACTCCCTGCCCCACACTCTTGAGTTGGTGTTGAAAATCAAGGCTTCAAACTAACAACTCATATTGCATGGCATTTTTCTCTTAGCTTACTAAATCCTCAGTTATACAGTGGGTTTTTGTTCATTAGATATTACAAATTTGGTTATTTACATATCTGTGTGATCAAAGTATGGTCTGGCAATTAAAATTGTGCTTTAGTATTCAGCCTCTAAACACAATCTGATTACTTCACCTGCTCTTACCTAAGAAACATCGAACACTTCCAAAGCCAAAAGAAAAGCTGCTAGGCTGGAAAATGGGGTGCATGCACTGCAGTTACGGGCAGGGGAGGACACTTGTGATCACGCACACATCCTGCCTGCCGTAGGGGTGCTGACTGCAGAACAGATCCCCCATGACAAGCGCAGCAACACCACACAAACACAACCAAATGGGAGCTGAAAGGCATGGGGGTCAAAGCTGCAAGGCCTCCTCTTTGCACACCACAGTGATACATTAACAAGAAACTTTCGGAAAACATAGCTCATAAGACACACCTTTTATGGAGCATAAGGCTTTGGGTTTACTGTCACTTTTGCTGAGGACAAGAAAAAAAAATCACAGGATTAAATATTCAGTTCAAGACCTGAGAGACTACTTTTCAGTGGAACACAGAGGTTGGGAGCAATGGCTTAAATTTTAGCTATCTGGGTCATGTCACCTTTTATTCTGACCATTTGAAAAGTTACAAGATATAAAAGCATAGGTGAATGCAAAGCAAAGCCAGCATCTCCAACCGCTGCTAGTAATATCTTCTGTAGATGTCAAAAAGATTTCTTCTGAATGGCAACTGTCGGGAGGTGGGAAAAACACTTGAGCCTGTAAAATTTAGATGCAATGGCATAAAAACTGAGCCACAGACTTACATTACTTTTAGCTCAGTGTCCCTGCTAGAACTCTAGAGAATCAGTTGATTTAGAATTCATAAGAACCCACATAAAGGAAGTTATTTAATTAAGGAAGGAGACATATTGATGGTTTTGTCAAATCTACAGTTTGGACCAACTCAGGAAAGAAGTAATGTCTATGATGTCCTCACAGTGAAGAATTCCACTCTTTCAGCAAAAGAACCATCTAACTTTAACACATAGCCAAGTCCAGGTACTCACTGGGCAGTATTGGTTTCTGAATCAAGCTAGAACTGCATCTAAGTACCACAAGAAAATCAAGATGCCTATCATGTGTTTTCTCTACCGATAAGAGGCCTTCCTCCTCCTATGTCTCCACAGGGTCCACACTACCGCTGGCACCCTTGGTTAGCTAAGCAAGGGCTGATGCAAAGGAAATTCCACAGACCACAGTAACTGAGGTCACAGCGAATAAGTTAACAACTAGTAAATTGTTCAAGAGCCAGAAGAATAGCTCTGCTTGTCAGAAGTTGCCTTTTCCAAATCAAGATATGATTGTGATAGGATTCAAGGTTCTTTACAGGGCTCTCTGTGGCTAAACACTTGAAGTGCTGTGGAGCTTTACAGTAACAGAAAACCAGGCCTAGAAACATGACCCACGTCATTGAGGAAACAATTCTGAACTCTAAATAAGAGCTTGAAGATGACTAAGGATCACAGCAGGTAAGATCAAGGATTTCTGCCTTAAGTCATCTCATATATAATATTAGAAATCACAGAAGAAGCTGGAAAATAACAGAGAGGTTCGAGCACTTGCCTAGCAAATATAAGGCCTTGAATTCAATTCTCCAGCCCCATGTAAGCTGGATGTGGCACATGCCATAACCTCAACACTTGGTAGGCAAGAAGACTGTGGGGTTCAAGATCAGTCTGGGCTACACAATACGTTCAGGACCAGCCTGACTAGCACAGCAATGTCTCAAAAATAAAAAACTTCAAAGTAGTACTGACCTTTCTAGCATGAAGAACACACAGAAAACTAAATCCTTTGCCGAAAATAGCTTTCCCCTCTCAACAAGATGGAATGGTTAAAAGGGAGAAGAGAAAGACTCCTGAAATGACCAAGAAATGAATACCTCACGGCATACTCAAAAGTTTATAAATAAAACATCTAAGCCGGGTGTGACAGTACACACCTATAATTTCAGCACTCTGGGAGGCTGAAGCAGAAAAATTTCAAGTTGAAGCCATTATCAACTTAGTGAAACCCTATCTCATATTTTTTAAAAGGCTGAGCATGTAGCTGGGTGTGAACACTCTGGGTTCAATCCCCAGTAAAGGGGGAGGAGGAGGATCCACATTTTCAAAGAATTAATGACAGGGCTTACCTGAGGCACACCTGACCTAGCCCTCTAGAGGCAGCTCCTAAGAAAGAAAGAACAACAGTGGCTGGCACACTGCACCAGAATTCATCTCCCTCCTACAAGATGAGAGGCTTCTGCATCCTTCTGAAGCAAGAGCAGCAAGTCCTTATCAAAATTCACTTTCAGGAAACATCCAAAATGTGCACTCTAAAAGCTTACTAAGAAAGGAAAACCAAAAGGATTCCACTGGCAACATGGAGAGTATCAACTGTTAATCAGAAGCCATCAACTACTGATGGATGCTGTATGACTTACATGCCCTTCACTTACACTCAACCCACAGGCCGCAGTGGGACCACAAAGTAAATGTTCACTACCGGAGAAGAAGCATTACTCAGTTCGGCTGGGCTGAGGCTCTAGAATCAACTGTGTGAGAAGAGTTGGTTATGCCCAGTCAGACTTTCCAGGGATTTCAGTCATCTTTAAACACTAAAATTTATCAAAGGCAATATGATGTTATAACACCAGGGCAACAGAAAGCCAATGGAAGCTAGAGGCACCATCATCAAAGAGTTAAAGAACAAGCCAGCATACAAAGAGATTCTCCTCTATAACCGTCCAGTGCTGGGTAGAAATGAGCCCCTAATACTAAGGACAGAAGGCATGTACCTCCAAAACTAAAGAGGTTTAGGGGAGATGACAAAAAGACCCAAGGGATTATTTCAAAGGTATGCAAGAAGTCAGATACCAAGATTAAAAGTTCCTAATTTTTTCTTCTAGATTTTGAAGAATATTTTTTGTAAATTTGTAAGATTACCTAATCTGTATTGTTTTAGTTAGTTCCCACTTACGGAGAATGATCAAAGGCAAAGATTTTAATAGAACCTCCCACCATCCCCTCCATCCCCTCCTTCAACGCTGGAAGCTCTGAATAAACCCATCTACTTTGCGTAAAACCTCTGTTTTAAAAAAAAGGCACATACACAGAGATTCGTAATATTTGTCTCTATTGGTAGGAAGGAGACAACTTGAAGCATTTGGATGAATTTTTAAAGACGAAGAAATAATCTTAAAATAAGGATTCTTCTATCAAGTCTTGGATCTTTTAATCTAAGAAAACTAAAAACATAATAGAAAAAATAAAATAAAATCTTACTGTCTGCTCCTGATTTAAAAGTCGTGCATACCTGAATCCACATAAATTGCTCGCTATGTGGACCATTCAGGTTTACAAATGTCCTGAGTAGCATCATCGAGAACCTCGCAGAATGTGCAGGTTGGTGGGAGAGCCCTTGCCTAGCATGGCAAAAGGCCAGGGGTTTGATCCTCTGCACAGGAAACTGAGCAAATAAAAACAGAAGGGACAGCACAAAGGCAGCACGTACTGGTACTGTACATCTGCTATCTGTGTTTTAGCTTTAAAGGACATTAGGGAAAAAAATATGTAGCTGAATATTATTTTCATACGAATTTTAACAATGCAAAAAATAGTTGATACCTTTTTTGCCAAAATAGCAAGTGGTTTGTTTCCTGCTAAGTCACAGAACCAACTATGAATTGCACTCTGAGATCGAGGAGCAACCAGCCAATAATTATCTTTAGCATTAACTTGGGGTTTCTTCTTTCCAGTATCCTGAAACGTGTTAAGCTTCAGTTTTTCAGCTAATATGCTACTAAAATAAGCTCCAATCTGTGGGAAACAAAGAGGGGGAAAAAAAGAAAGTTTAAGGTCAATAGGCACACATCTCAGTACTGTATGTTTTATCTTTATTATTTTAGTTGAGAATCTTCACACAGCCCATAAGAAAATAAAATGGTAACTTAAACTATACCAAGAGTTCATATACCAATCCCACAAAATTTACATAGTACTTTGTTTCACTATTAACATGTAGTCCACAGAGAAAAAGAACCACCTTCAGGAATCTCAGGTAAGATTAAGTTAATTACATCCCAGTTACATTTCAGGAGGATAGGTTTTGTTTTCATTTTCAGCTGTCCTTTCTATTTTTCCATATTATATACCCAACAGCAGAGAATATTTTCCCTGAGACATGATGTGTGGGAGAGAAAAAAGACTAGTAATCACAAGATACTCGGTCTTTTCCTTATTCTATCTAGTAGCACACTTTTTTAGAAAGCCAATTCTCTGTTGCCATGGTGTGGATCCGGAACATCCCCCAAATGCCAAGTCTCGGATTTGGATGCTGTGAAATACCATGGTGCTGTTAAGAAGTGGGCCCAGGTGGAGGGGGCGACACAATGGGGCTCCATCCAGAAGGGAAGAATTACTAGAACAGGATCTGGAAGGGTAACTCTGCCCTTCCTCCTTCCCTTGGCATGCGGTTTACCACACCATGAACAGTTCTCCGACTGCACCTCTGCCACATGTTTCCACCACTGCCTGCCATCCACAAAAGAACTGTGACCCTCTGAAATTCTAGACAAATTTTTCAGCCCTTAAGTTGTGGATGTCTGGTATTCTGTCTCAGTAACAAATAATAAGAAAAAAAAAAAAGAACAGAATCTAAAGAAATTTATTTAAACAGAAAAAATCACAAAATGTTCATTATTAGGTATTCAACATTTTTGACTGGGAGTCAATATCAGGAGTACCACGTGTAATACAAGAGGAAACTAGTGTTACCTGTTCTGAATGGGCAAAATCACAAGGGGAGCTTCTGCAAACTACTCTGTCATCTTCATATAACCCAAATTACAAGATGGACATGCAGGAGAGAAAGGGACAGGAATGAACAGGGAAAAAAAGGGGAGGAAATAAAGTAACACCCCAAAACTCAGTGAATCTATATAAAACCTGCTGGAATTTTTAAGAGTTTCTTAAACGTATCATCACATTTCCTCCTAATAATTTTTTACTAACATGATGCAGTCAACAGTTTCTAACAAATTTCTCCAATGCAGCAGCACCTACAGGTAAGATAAAATATCAGCCCTAATAAAGCAAAATTAGAAATCCCACCTTAGTTATCACTCAAAGGCAACAAAATAATTGGTCTACAGACTAGAGAAAAGTCGTAAGCCATCAGCCAAGTTTACCTCTCTAGATGAAAAGTTACAACAACTCCTAAGTGTGCCTGTGGCGCCCACTAGCCATTTCCTGAGCCTTGACTAATATGTGCCAAAAATGCATTTTGGTGACCTGATGTAATACAGCAATAAATAGAGTGAATAGACAAAAAAGTCTGAGCTTTCCCTTTTGTAAACAACTTCATGGTACTTTTTCGATTTAAGCAAATGTTTTAAGATTTTCCACTCATTAAATTAAGCGCAAAACTGAAGCAGAATTATTGATTGCCAACATTCAACCCATAACAGACAACTGTTCAATTTTAAATTTTTCATTAGACATTTGTCTTTATACCAATGGGACTAAAAACCTACTACCATAGATTACTTTATATTGAAAAGCTCTTATTTGCAATCATGTATACGTACTTTAATCATAATTAACAGAAAGATTGAAAAAAGGGGTCTGAGCAATTCATTTTATAATTATTTCCTATGTAATGACAGCAATGGAACATGGTGACCACATTAGAACATTCTAATTCCTGCTAACAAGCCCTGTTAAATAAATACATATTAATAAAAAGTAAAAATTTCCAAGTAAGCAAGAAGAGAAAATGCATATTAGGATTCAAACATAGTACTGAATTTTATGATGACATAATTATTCAGAAATCAGAAAACAGTTCTTACTCCCAAACCTTAATACCTACCTGCTCGCAGCCAAGTGATTATTTTCTTTCTAGTGTTCCCTTCAGTGAACTGACACAAGCCAGCACATACTATCCCTTCCACTATGTGTAACTCATTATATACATGTAGTATGAGCCTTCCATGTTTGATATAACGAGTATGTCATTCACTTGTATGGATACACAGTAACATATAATGTAGACATACCATCTTCCATTTAATCAAGCTACTGTTCATGGACATTTGGAGCACCTCCTCCAATTTTTTTTCTATTATAAAGCACACTAAATGAATAATACTTTACATGTTATTTCATACAAATGCAAACATGCTTTAGGATAAACATCCAGAATTCAGACTGTATGATTCTGTGATTTAAGTAAGCACTGCCAAACTGCCTTCCAAGTGCTTTATATTCTGAGTTATGTTCTTTCAAACAAGGTGTAAGACTAAACTTACGTGGGTATGGTGACCCACGCCTGTAATCCCAAAACACAGGAAGCTATGGCAGGAAAACAGCAAGTTCAGGGGCTGCCTTGACTCCACAGGGGGCCAGCCTAAACTACACAGCTAGATCCAGTTTCAGAATAGGGGGAGGGGGCTTACGTCTTCACAGTTTGCATTCACCCAAAGCTACTCAGAAAAAAATTCATTTGATAAGAATATGAAGAGGTTGAGTTACACTAATCACTCATACATTTCAAATTTATAAAATCAAATTCTTAGAAGACTTGAGCCCTTAATAAGTCTTACAGAAAAAGTGGTAAAAGTAACATGCTGTTTTCGTTTATTCAGTTATTTAAAACTGACATAAAATGTGATAGTGAGAATGGAAAACACTGTAGAAGTTCCTGTCAAGAGGCATAAAGTCTACACATCTGCTAGGAACTGACTATGTACTTCTAAGATTCCCGCATCGAGGCCCCAAACCCCAAAGTGACTTCATTGGAAGAGAGGGCCATTAAAGAAGTCACCAATGTTTTTAAAAATATGGCCATAAAGGGTGGGGCTCTAATCAATATACCAATTTCATACTAAGAGGAAGACATGCCAAAGATAAGCACACAGAGAAAACCTTGTGAAAACACAGTGAGAGGGCAGCCAGTGAGGATAAACCAGACCTGTCAATACCTGGATCCTGGACTTCTAACCAGCAAGCATGTCATTTACACTATCCAGTCTGGGCTATCTTGTGCTACAGCCGAAAGAGAGTAAAACTCCTTCTAACATGTAATATGCCTTTGGGGATTAATACTAAAGAACAAAAGCTACACGTTCAACAATGACTGTAATCGCTTCATAAACAATTGTAAGAAACTGGCAGTAAGCTAATTGTTGAACACAGAAGTTTCAGGCAACTACAGCACTTAAATAATGGAATGTTATCTACCCATACATCATTACTATAAATATTTCAGCCTACAGGAAAAGAGCCTACAGAATAATGTTTCAATTTTTTAAAGAAGTTAACAAAGATGCAAAAGTCCTAGAGACGGAGGGAGGCGATGGCTACGCAGCGTGAACACACTCAGTGTTCAACAACTGCACACTTAGAATGGCTACATGGGAAATATCATATGATTTTGTGATTTATAAGAGAACAAAAATTACATATATATGACTATCCTTGTAACAAAGTACATAAAGAATTGGAAAAAAATAAAAACACTGTGTGTGGTTATCAGAACTATCTGCAGAATCTACTTCTATTTTCTTTCACATCTCTTACATAATACTTCTGTTAGTATCTTAGCAAACTGTCCTTTACTTGTTTGTGTACAAGCATGCACATATGAAGGGACCCAAAATGACATAACAACTGTAACATGTGCACCTCTGGAGAAGAGAAGGAAGGTGCAGAAATTAACCTGCATGTATTTTTATTTCATTTGTATGCTTAATATTTTTAATTTCATAATGATAAAAGTATTAGAATGTTCAAATACTAAAAATAATTTCAAAAAGATTTGAAAACTAACCGTTAAAAGAATGCAAAACAATTCTATATGTGTTTGAATGATAACAAAATCACACAGAAAGACAAGGAAAAAGTACCCTAGGAAAATGATACATTCTACAGATTAAGTTTGTTGGGAGACTGGGGCTGGCCGGGTTTGTCCTGGGACTTCTGCACACATGTCAGAAGATGCAACAGATAGATATGTACATGTACATATTGGAGCCAGGGTTTTCCCTTTAAGAGAAGGAAAATAAAGATCCAATTGAACATGATACAGAAATACTCTATGGCACTATGTCAGAAGTGGCAATGATAGAGAGGTAGGTTAGATAAACATAAGGAAAATTATGTGTACTACTTTGCCATCTCCATCTAACCACAGGGGCTGGAAATAATGACAGTCCAGGGGAAGCAAGCATGTTCAGCATCCAGGGATGCAGCACAGAAAAGACAGAAACCTAGAATATTTTGTTGTGTCCAAAGAAGGGGAATACTTCAAAGAATAATGGGTGTGTTTACCAGGGATAGATTAAAAGGTCGACCCCCCATCCCCACCCCCACCAAACATGCAACAACTTTGGCATCCAACAGAAAAATCTAAGTAATGAATCATAACACATTAGATTCTAGAAAAAAACAAGACTGAAAGAATTCAAAGCAATACTTTAAAAATATATGAGCAAAGGAAGTTTTATTTTTTACAAAAGAATGCCAACTAGCACATGCATGAGGAATGATATTTAGAAAGCTAGCATTTTGCTACTATCAAAATAAGTCATTCAGCAGGAATCATCAATGATGCTAAAATTATCAGGTGAAATTCATTGGAGAAGAGAATATTCACATGGTACCCAAGTATCACCATAGAAACTGGGGATGTCGCTCAGTGGTAAACACACGCTTAACACACATGAAGTCCTAGGTTCAATGCCCAGCATTCACATACACACACAAAAAAAGTATCACCATGAAGAGATTACTAAAAGGTAGAGATTGCTTCCTTTACAATGTAGGAACAGGGTGACACCACCTTAACCAAATGATCAAATTTCCTTATAGTATTAACTGAGTACACTGGCACTGCATGCCTGCTGTTATGACACACCACAGTCTACCTACCAAAAATGTTCAATGTGAATTCTGCTGTAAGAAAGCAAAATAAATCTACAATACAAAACTACAACATAAGATAACTGAACGACACTCTTCTATAATGGCATTTCCAAAACCTTGAAAAAGCAAAATGGGAAGGTGAACCAGGTACTAGAAAAACAATTTTTCATAATAAAGTGACATGACAACAATGTATAACCCCTCATTGGATCCTGGGACAATACAGCACACATAGGGGAAGTCAGAATATGAACTGTGGCTTATAGAACACTAATTTTTCAAGAGTATCACAAACACTTATTCGGAATTACAGGAAACAGCCAATGGGCATTACCTTTGATGGGTTAATTACAATGTTCCTGGCGGAGCCATGCTCATCTCCAGTGAAGGCCGGCTGGTTGTTGAAGCCTTGCTTTACATTAACAGCAGTAAGTTCATCCTGCGTAAGAGAAATTATCAATTGAGCAGAGGGATGGAACGGTTTCACCTTAACCCACACACTGCCACCTTCATAACAGGTATGCTGACCTCTATCAGGGAGAGCCGCTAACGTACAACAAACAGAACAGAAAGCAGAGTATTTAAAACAAACACATGACCGCGTCAAGCGAGAGAAGGTGATGACTCCAGTTGTAGGGTATATGAATGTTAATTATCCTGTTTTAATTTGCCTGTAAGTTTGGAAACGTAACTTAGAAGCTGGGAGGATAAAAAAGATGAGCATAAAATCAGTTTCTAAACTGGAATTGTTCTACAGAGCACATAGATTAGCCCTCCCTTCTGTACTGGCTCCCACTTTATGTTCAAGAAACATGGTCTACTCAACATACCTAAGACTCTATAGTAGGTTAAATACAGAAACAAGGGCGGAGAGAGGAGAGGGGGCAAAGCCTTCTGAATCTAACCACACAGCCCACAACCCACAACTGAAGGAGATTTAGAGCTTAGCCAGCACCTTTGTCTTTTGACTCAATTGGTCTTTGCCAACTCTGAGGTAGGGGACACCTGCTTACCAGGTGAGAGAAGCGAGGCTCACTTAGGCCAGAGCAACAACTGCACAAAACCAGCATTGAAACACTACCTTCTAAATCCTAGACTAGGAAGAGAAATTTACATGACACCATGCCACCAAAGAACAAATGCTACATGAAAATGTGGTCTAAAAATACACAGCTACAACTCCTACACTCCTTAGAAAGATTTCCTAGTGGATAAAGGAAAACTTTTCCAAGGTCATAACACTTCAAAAATAGCTCAACCTTTGAAAAAAAAAAAAAAAGACCTACTTGCTCTGGCCAGATTATCCCTGGGTTACATGGGTTACAGAAGCAGATCAGAGTTCTTGAAATACAGACTGAAAAAAGAGGGTGAAGGAGATGAAACTACCCTCTGCTCTTCTCATACAAAGCCAAGAAATGCCTTCATGACACTGACAGCCACGGCTGCCACATCGGAAGTGAGAAGATATCTTTCATCAGTAACTGCTGCCAAGTATACAATGAAAAAAAAAAAAAAAAACTGATCGAAATCATTGCTATTAGTCAGGAAGCCTCAGGACTCAATAGTTTATAACATTTAATCACCTGACCAGTCTAAAAAGGTCACCTTGGCTGAGAACTGACTTCTCCTAGAGATACGCCATGCAAGTTCACTTAATTATGTGAGCTCTTACTAATACTTTGGCGGGCCACTGTTTTGGCGGGCTTTCCAAAGACCCTGCTATGAGAAATTCAGTTATATGTTACTCAAGTCTCCTCCAAGCTGACAGAGTCACTGAAATCGTGATCTGCACAGAAGATGAATTGCTTGTAGGCACATATCAGAAGACATCTCACATTGCTCCCATGGTTTCAGATTAATTGAAAATCTAGGGCAAAACTACATAATGCATATTTTTAAGACCAGTATCAGTGAACATAAAGGAAACACACTATCAAAATTTTTTGCTGTCTCACAGTATAAAAAAATACAGGTACAAATGGGATCACGGTATATGCGGTGACAAAACTGAATATGCGTTAACCTTTCATTTACTACCAGAGAATCACAACAAATACTGCTTGAGTGACAACATGTTTTTACTAAAAATACATTCTGGCTTAATCAAGAGGGAATGACTGAGACTTTCAGGATCAGAGTCCCACTCACTGCTGTTTCGCTTTTTATTCTAAACTGACACTCCACTAACTTCTCACTGTATGACTGCTGATTACTTTAGGGAGGTTCCTGAAGAAACAAAATAAAAAAAGTCAACAACCAAAAAGCATCATAAACAAAACTTGGACCTTGGTGATCCATTCCTTTAAGTTTTTGAAAAGAAAGAACACTGATGGCAAAAACACAAACAATGAGTTAAAACTGAGATTCAAATTCCAGAGTATTATTGTTTAGACAACGTTTCTCAAAAGCTGGTCATGCAACAGACCCCCCTTTAAAGGAAAATAATTTTCTCCAACCTGCAAATGATCTCAGATCCTGGTTGGGAAGCTGGACTAGGCCATGAATATGTCACGGTGTTCGTGACTTTAGGGAACTCTGAACAAACGACAGTGTGTATTGCATGGATTCAAACAGAAAACATTTTTTTCTTTTTTTCTTTTTTCTTTTTTGGTAGAAACAGAGATTGAATCCCGGGCATATGCACTGAACTACATTCCCTAAACATTCTTTTATTTATTTCATACAGGGTTTCACTAAGTCACTAAATTACCCACACTAAGCTCATACTTAAGATCCTCCTGCCTCAGCCTCCTAGGGCTTTGCTCAGTCTCATAAAGTAAAAATAGAAAAGAAAAAGTCCAGATTTTTAAGACAGTACGTCCCCAAAACTCCCTAAGCCAGAATCTGTGACACAAATAGCTCCCTCTTGCACCGGCTTTGACTCTCTTAAAATATTTTTTAAATAAAATGGTAAAAAAAATTACCAAAATCTTGCCATCTTGCACTATCTTTCCTTACAGAGACTTAAATATGTTCTGCCATACCTCCTGGATTCTCCTAACAGAATCATGAGCTGCTAGTTTGCGTCTATGTAAAGGTAAGATCCCTAAGACTCAAAGACCTGGGGCACACACAGCAGTCAATCATAATGTGTTTCTTGGTCTGTGTTCTAGGCACTAGATCAGCTCTGCTTACCTTTTCTATATTTAAGATTAAAATTTCTCCCACTATACATGGAAAAAAAAAAGAAAGTATTTTTACTAACCATTGCAGGGCTTTCAAGAATTCAGAGACAGTTTTAGGTGTATTTAGCATTAAACACACCACGGGCAAAAAAGATGTCCACACATTTTGGGAGACCAAATATTTACTCAGCCAAGAGTCATCAAAAGCTGAGCACAGGAACTCATAGTAATTACCCTGTGGCCTAGGGTGGCACTACAGCTCATCAAATTATACATGGACTTCAAAAGACAAACAACAGCCTGGTCCCAAGTTAGCCAACCCATGGAAAAAGACTCCCACAGTCCTTCTTTGCCATTGGCTTCAAGTAAAATACAAGTCTTAAAGCAATTCTAGGGAGACAGACACCCAGAATTAAGAAACAAAAGCCTAAAAAACTAGCCCACATGAATATGGAAGGACAGTGTTCACACTGGACATTCACATTTTATACTCTTACAAAAATCAGACCTTTAATACTTGGGGTAAACTCCAAATGCATCCATAAATCTCATGCATTTACCCTGAACTTCAGAGAATGATCTTATTTTATTGGATCACTTTCAAAGCAATCTTAATTTCAATAAAATATTTCACTGGGAAAGTGAAAACACTTTGATGCTAGTTTGCAAACTGCTTAAGCTCTTTCTCAAAGGAAAAAAAACGTTAGCACAATTTTTACTAAGCACCTCACAGGCAAATGATAAATTGCACAAAAACACATCTACATGTACAAAGATAAACTCATTTCTAAGGTTCTCTCTCCTCATCATCTAATACCGGAACAAATACCAAACTCCAGATTCTCTCACTCACCTAGTCCTCTACCAAACTAACTCAATGACTATTCAACAAATTGGCCAGACTTGTTCACCAGGAATGACAATGACACTGATCTTATGCAAAACAAACTTTTTGTTCCTTTGACCCAGGGTCTCAGTGAGTTGCCCAGGATGGCCTCAAATCTGCTATCCTCTCATCACCTACCTGTGAGCAGTGACGTGGACCACCACATCAAATCAAAACCAACATTTGTAAAGTTTTATAATTCCTTTTCCTAGACTTCATTACATCTTCAAAATAAGCATTCTCTCACATCCCAATGGATGCTGGATCACAGTCTTAAAACCCGATAATCTCTCTCAATGACACAATTAATGGTCATCAAGCAAGGCTTACAGTTAGCAGGTAGAAATGACCTAGCAAATTAGGGAAGGGTCTTATACTCCAATACTTCATCATCAACCAATCCTAACCAGGCATCTCTCAAAATATGTTTCATATTTCCTCCTTTAGAATAACAATTAAGGCTGGGAATGCAGCTCAGTAGTTACAGGGCTTCTCTAGCTGCACAAGACCAGAATTGGGTTCAATTCGCCAGCACCACATAAGCCAGTAGCATACGCCTATAATCCTAGCACTCAGGAGGCTGAGGCAGGAAAATCAAGGAAAGCCTGGGCTACACAGTGAGTTCAGGACCAGGCTGGCTGGACTACAGAGCAACCTTGTCTCAAAAACAAACAAAAGAGGAAGAAAGAAACAAAATGACTACATTCACTATCTGAGACCACTGCCCCTCTCTCATCTTACTCACTCTGTCTAGCTTGCCTCCTCATCCCAGATGAGTTTTTCTGAAATACAGTTTTCTATGCTACCCGATCCAAAAGTCTCTGAAGACTTTCCTTTTTTTTTTCTCCCACCACTAACAGAGCTAAAAAGGCACAAAGAACAAGTCTCTACAGACCCTAAATAACATCTCTGACCTTTTCTCTACCTAACTCTCCCCAAATCAAAACACAATTACCAGGGACTGGCATTCAAAGCCTCATACAACCAAGCTCAGCATTCCAGTCCTGCTTCTATTCTAAGTGCTAGAGTCACACAGGTCTGAGTGTGGATGCAGATCCCTCACCCGGGGCTGGAACCATAGTAACTGACCTCTCTGTACCTCAGTGGCTTTGTTTAAAAAAAGACAAGAATAACTCACAGGCTGGAGTTACATAAGATGAAATGTGCAGACTTTAGCACAGTCTGATCCATTATTTAGTTTCCTATAAACGGTGGCTACTGTTCTTATAGCTGTTTTCTATTTTTATATTTTTCACTGTCATTTCATCTACTCGACTATTATACGCCATTCCACATACATTATCTTTTCAATCTCCAAGCTTTAGATCATGTCATTTTTACCCTCTGAGTATTATCATAAAATCTGAAGCATTTTTCAAACCACAACTCAGGGTTCCCCTTCATTAAATCAAAGAAAAACTGCAAATACAGCACTCTCGTAACTACTGAAGATTCCACAGTAAGCAAACTGCAGGTGGGATAAACACCTGAAGGAGAAGAACTGCATGTTCAGAGACCAAATGATAAGGGCTCAATCTAGTCTGAAAAGTCAGACAAGTATTGTCTGGGTCAGCAGCCTCTGAGCTGACTGCAAAGTAGGAGTTAACTTTAAGGGGTGAGCCCTTACAACGACAAGGCTCTGTCATTTTGCATGAAGAGATACAATATTAACTTTACTGGAGATGTGAAGAGTACGGGCTATAAAGCATAGTTTCTACAGCAACAACTAAAATATAAACACATGTATAATCCAAAGAGGAAACACAGAAAGCAGTAAAATGTAGGCCCAAATCCAGCCATCGCAGCAATTACATTAAATGCTGATTAAATGTCATGGAATAAGCCTCCAACTTAAAAAAAAATCAGAATGGGAGGAGTAGGGGCAAAGACCCACTATATCTTTAAGTATAAAGATATACTTCAAAAATAAATAAATAAGATATACTTTAAATATAAAGGGAAGTGGATTAAATGGATTAATACCACATGGATGGAAAAAGACATCCCAACCAAACAATGAACATAAGAAGGATGGAGTAGCTACGTTACTATCACACACAGTAGACTTCAAGACAAGGAGGACTATGGAGATTGAGAGGCACATGTCTTAATGACCAAAGGGACAATTATGAGGTGTGCCTACCTGCGCTCAGCAGGGGCTTGTGGACAAGGAAGAGGACCCCTGATTCATCACAAGAACAATAAAAACCTGTAATTCCAGCTATGTGAGAGGCCACAGCAGGAGGATCCCAAGTTTGAAGCCAGCCTGGTCAACTTAGTGAGTCTTCGTCAAAATTTAAAAATAAATAAATAATAAAGGGCTGGGAATCTATCTCTGTGGCAGCACTTGCATAGTATGTTATGAGGCCCCAGGTTCAGTCCATCATACCAGAAAAAAGCAAAAGAAAACAAAACAAAAGCAGTAAAAATGTTAAGTAAAGGTACTGGGCTGGTACAGGGCTGGAGGAACAGCACAGCAGTTAAAGTGCTTGTCTAGCAAGCACAGGCCTTGGGTTTGATTTTCTAGCACCACATAAACTGCGCATGGTAGCATGTACCTGTAATTTCAGCACTCAAGAGAGGCTGAGGCAGGAGTATGGCCATGAGTTTGAGGCCAGCCTGGACTCCACAGTGAATTCAAGACCAGCCTGGACAACAGAATGAGATCCTGACTCAAAAAAATAAATAAATAAAAATAAAAAAATAATTAGGTAAGGGCACAACACCATATAATTTGAGTAAGTCCTCATCGTGGACAACTGAGAGGGTAGGAATAAAGAAAATAAGAAAATGGGACCAGTTATTACTCAAACATCAGATAATGGTTGTTTGAACCAAGATGGCAGAAGAGGTAAACAGAAAGGCAGATGTGGAAGGATACCTGGTAGGAAAACTCAACAGGGCTTGCTTAGGCTGACCTGCATGGAGATGACAAAGTGGCAGTTACGTGAATGCCCGATAGCCTTCAGAATGTTAATATCTTCTGATACACAAGGCACTGCTGTGTTAGGTCTTTGAAAGGAAGGGAAGAGGATCACAAATGAAGTTTTAAACATCCCAAGTTTGTGGTATAAGACAGGCAGGATAAAATGTTTCTTACAGGCACTTAGAAATACAAGTGTTGAGTGCAAAGAAGTCCTGGGCAGAATTTTATGGCTGTGAGCTATCTGCTACAGTTAACAACAGGAGCCCAAGGATGACTGACTTCCTGTAGAGAAGGGAAAAGATGAGAAGAAACAAGTGTCTAAGAAGTCACAGAAAAATCCAGTATTGATTTAGAGGCCAAATGGAGAAGGAGAAGCCTCCAAAGGAAACTGAGGTAGCACAGCCATGTTATAAAGAGTAGAGCAGAAATCAGGAGTGCTGAGAAGCAGAGGAAGGAAACTGCTTTACACAGGGGGAAAGAGCAAGCACCGTTGGAAATGTGGTCATCATCGGGACCCGAGCGAGATGTGTGTCACCAGAATGATGAGGGCAAAAGCCAGCCAGAAGCAGCAGAGAAGCAAGTGGAAGGCAACAGGGTGCATCAAAACAAATGAGAAAATGGGCCAAGAGGCAAAGGGAGCCCTAAAACTTGACAACCTGATGCGCATCTCAGGGACACCAGAAAGAAACCAGGAGGGAAAAGAACTGGGTGATAAGCAGAAGTTTCTAAAGAAACAGAAGGACATGACCTCCCAACTCAAGATCCAGAAGGCCAACCCAAGACACACAGAAGATGATGTGGAAGAAATCCTTGGAGATATACTAGTATGGATAGAGCTAGGTCCCCCAAAAGATATGTCAAAAGCCCAACTTCCATACCTGTGCACATGACCTTATTTGGAAGTAAGATCTTTGCAGATGTATTCCCCTCAAGATGAAGTTAGGCTGAATTAGAGCAGGTCCTGATCCAGTATGATTGCCGTCCTTATAAGAGTAGGGACAAGGCGCTGGAGGAATAGCTCAGAGGTTAAAGAACTTGCCTAGCAAACTCAAGGCCCTGAGTTTGATTCCTCAGCACCACATAAGCCAGGCATGTTGGACCACACCTGTAATCCTAGCACTCAGGAGAGGAGGCTGCGGCAGGAGGATGTCATGTGTTCAAGGCCAGCCTGGGCTCCACAGCAGGTTCAGGACCAGCCCAGACTGCAGAGGAAGATCCTGCAGAAACGGGGGGAGGGGGGGGCGGAGGGAAGAAAGGGAAAAAGAAAAAAGAGGAGAGACAAGACAGCCATGCATGGTGGTGCATGCTTGTATATAAGTACAATTCCAGCCTGGGCAACTTAGTGACTTGATGAGACCTTGTCTCAAAATAGAACAAGAAAATGGGCTGCAGATAGAGCTCAGTGTAAAGGCCCTGGGTTCAATATTCAGTACCAAGGAAGAGTAGAGACAGACACAGAGGGAAGATAGTAATGTGACGACAAAGCAGAACTGAGGTTAATCTGGCTGCAGGCCAAGAACACCTTGCTTCCAGAAGATGGAAGAGGGAAGGAAGAATTCTCCCTACAGGCTTGGAGAGACCACAGCCCTGCCAACACCTTAGTTTCACATATCCAGCATTGAGAACTGAGAGAGAAAAAATATCCATCATTTCAAGGAAGCCAATCTGTAGTGTTCTGTTATGGCAGCCTTAGGAAATTCAACCATAATGAAAAAAAAAAAAAAAAAAATAAGGAAGGGAGACTCAACTTTCTCTCAGGGCAACACATTTGCATCAGATCCACACCTGAAAGCCAGCACTCTATATCCACCATCATCTGTGTTGCTATTCATATTAACCACCCCCCAGATCAGGACCACACTTGCAACCTGTCAATCAATAACTATGGGGACCTAAGATGAAAACCAAAGGATATATGAGCTCAACACAAAATAACAAGTGCAATCTTTACACTTACAAAAATAGCAGGCAAAACAGGAGGAAAATCATGGCTATGATGATACCACTCCCTGGTAGTTAAGCAGCACATTCATGGTCGTCCTCATAATAGCCATGTTACATGAGAATCAGCCCCAAATAGGTCCAATGTATTCCCCAAGAATAAGATCTCTGAAGAGATCACAGTGCATTTCCCACAAACCTAACCTGAAATCCGGGCTACCTTCCTCCTCTATGAAATAGAGAAAAACCTACCTGCCTCACATGCCCACTGTAAAGAACAAGTAAAAATTCCACATGGAGAGACCCAGATCACAACTCTTATGGAACTTAAAACAAAAAATAAAGTGAAACAGGAGGGTAGGGCAGGGAGGGACAAAAGGAAAGTGGGACAGTACTTGTCACCTTGACAAGATACGCAGGTGCACAAAATGCTCAACCTCATTGTAAACCTTAAATTTTGCACTTACACATATCAATAAAATGGAGAAAAATAAATAAATAAATCTTTCCTCCTTAAAAACAAATTCCACGTGGTGCTGTCAGCAAAGTAATGGGCAGATACTAAATTATTTAAGCACAGAATCACCAAACCAGGCATAGCAGCATTCACCTAAAGCCCCAGCTCCTTGGGAGGCTGAGGCAGGAGACTATTAAATCCAAGGCCAGCACGGGCAAATGAGTGAGACTGTCTCAACTACAAAAAAAGCAGAATAATCACTGTTATTTATTACTATAATCTTGTTAAGAACAGCACAAATAGGCCCAAACTTCACATGCAACTGGGTATCTAGAAACTCCACAAGGGAGTAGAGAGGAATGTCCACCACGGATGATGCCTAACCCATGCTCAGAGACCCGTGACAGCCCTGTCACAGAGCCCCTCACTCCATCCAGAAGCGTCCGGAAGGGGCTCGGGGACACGTAAGTTTCACCTTCCCCATTTCAAAGGAAGCCTTTGACTACCACTATATCTAAACACACTGTACTTAGCGATTATTCCACTCTTATCTAAGTAACTGTAGCCTATTAATTCATATTCAAATCCATTCAAACTCATGTCATTCAACAATACCAAATATCAATACCAAAATGTAGCCCTCAGAGAAATTTCCCAGAAAGCCTTTGGAGAAAACCACCTAAACTTAGTTTTGCATATTTGTAAGGCAGGAAAGAGGATCTAAGTACCCATATACACTAGTTTATCCTGTCCAGAATTATATCTCAGCAGCCTCAAAAAAAAAAAAAATGATTTCCTCTGTAAAGCTTCCATGGCTAAGGTTAGCAACAGGCAGGCTCTGACAACACTCCAAGTGTAATCTTATATAGTGTAAAGTCCTTCTCTTAAACTATATTTTCACTTAGTGTTTTAATTGTTTGTGAGATGAAAAAACAATCACAAGCCCTGGCTTCTGTCTACTGCAATTAATTGTTCAGTTAACTGATCTACACTTACGAGGTAATTTGTCTCCTCCTACTTAATCCTCTGCCCATCCTCAAGTTCATCTTCAACCCCAATGTGGACACACCCTGTGGTATGCAATGTTGTAGGAGGACAAAGGGACAATTCTCCCTTTCCTATGCTGGTGGCAGTGATTTTGTTCATTTGTTTTAGGTCAACTGCTCATAAAAAGAGACGCCAATTTTACAATTCTGAGTCAAGGAAAGAGTTTTCCCTAGCGAGCCACAGAAAAACTCGTCTGAGAAGTCGGCCTCTGTCAGCACCTCTCAGCCACTACCCTTTCTATTTCCCGGAGGCTTGCTCGCTCCCAATCCGTCAAAGATTCTTACCAAACTCCCCAAACAACTGCGGAGACCAACTGCCACCAAGAGACCCCACAAGGAAGCCCAAAACAGACTGGTAAGGGTAGATTTAAGCACTGGACAAGTGGCACAAACCAGAGCAGTGTGGTCCTTTCAGTCTTAAGACCGCTGAGAAATCTGGTTAACATAGTAAGTAGTTATGGTGGCAACAGGCAGGAGTCTGAATTACTTGTTCCATTTCACAGAGTTCTAATTTAAATGCCTACCATCACTAAAGGCTAAGCACAAAAAAGTGTCACTCTTCACATGCATACTCACATTTATAGCCACACAATTTATAACAGCCAAATCTCACCTATAGCCTTGATTAGCTGGGCTCTTTTCACGTCATGCTTTGGTTACTTCAGCCTCCCGGACCCCAGTCACTCCCCCACACTGGATTTATTAGGCATGAGCTAGAGTGATAAATCTAACAGCAGAATCATGTGTGCGCACACCCCACCCTCAACACCCACCCTCCAGATTCCAGCAGCCACGCTACGGAGTTCCATCGTGACAGCATGGCCCTCTCTACTACGCTCCAGCATCTTCCAGTGACACCTCCAGGCACACAACCCTCTCTTTTTTTGAATTCATGCAGCATTTTAGCCGCTTACGAAGCAGAATACTCACAATCCCATTCCAACTCCATCGTCATGCCACTAACAAATTATCCAATACCTGTTTCTCTGCACCTCAGTTTCTTCATCTATGACAGGAGACAATATTAGCACTTGTTTCACCAGTGCTATGAGGCTGGCATAAAACCACTCTGATACAAAGCGCTCAAACAACCTACACAATAAATACCGGCTATTAAAACACGGTGTGTGGCACATCACACACTGTTCTGAATCTATTTTATTCCCTGACATTGAAATAATAAAAACTAATGCACGTATCACTTCAGAAAGTGTTTTATGTGGGTCAGTGAGCAGGATGTGAACTTGCAGATCTGTGCTGAGAGTGTGGGCCAAATTTGTTGCTGGTCCACAATAACAAACATGTAAAGACTGAGTGTGTGGAAACATTTCCAGCAATGTGACATTGTCATGACGTGCAGGCAACATTTCACTTTCCTAGTTATTCATTTTTCCCATATATTTATATCAGTTTGCAACAGACTGAAAATCATTTTTTAAACATTGTCCTTCACCATAGTTATTTTGAGAAGAACTATTCTTGAAGAGACTGAGAGTAGGCTTCTATTTCATTTCTACACCCCCACATCACCTAGCACAGTGGGAGGCATACAGCAAGTATTCAGTAAATGAAAATATAATGTCAAAAACATGTTGATTATTTAATGACCTCAATACAGATTCCATGTGAGTTGTACAAATGCAACTAGGGATTTTAATTCATATAGACTCTTGAAAACAGAGTTGACATTTAGTCAAAAACCAACCAAGGGATAAAATGCTTGATCCCAAAAATATTCCATGTGCTCTACTGACATAACACCACGTGGAGCTTCATTAAAAATAATAAAACCTAAGCAATGCCAATATTAACCTTTTCTGTAGGACTCAGGAGAAAGACAAATTATTTAGTAATGCCTTGGACATAGTATCGATAGATATTCCATACCTGTACATAAGCTAGCACCTTAACAACAACAAAATCCCAACAATATTTCATACAAAAGTATTCTTACTAGTTCTTCACTCCTGCTATTGCCTTAAGTAGTCCTACTCTCACCAAACTCATCAGATTAATCCATGAATGAAAATGACTGGAAAAGGAAAAGCAGCAAATTCCACCAAATTTTAACTGACAAGGCAGCATTTGCATAGCTGATCTGTGGCACATGGATGTGGGTTGAACACTTCGTTATTCTTGCTAAGAAAAATCTTGGCATAGTCACACTAACTCTGGAAATGTCTGTGGAAAAACTCAAGGTAAGAGAAAATCTCCACAGAAGTTCTGCCTCTTCAACTCTCTCAAATGAGGGGACAGGGATCTATAATAAGGTCAAAGCTGTCACTCCTCCTTGGTCCTCTTCCCTGTCCCAGAGCCAAGTCACCCTTGCTCTGGCTGATATCCTTATCCCCCTAGCATTTTTCTCTCCCACAACTGTCCTAAAATCTACAGACATGTTCAAGATTAAAGACTCAATATACTTTTATTTTACTGAACTACTGACAATGTTTCCCAACATGGCATCCAATTTCCCACCTTCGTGCACAGAATATCTGCCCTCAAGTCCTCCTGTACTCCGCCCACCCCCCACCCCCCCCCCCGACATCTAGAAAATACCTGACAGTTTCTGAAGCCTGAAGTGTGCACCCCTCCCTCATTTCTTCCCACCCCCACAATGAAGCTTCTAATGGCAGGGCTGTCCTGTGCAAGGGATCCAAAGTTCTCAAAGGTGGGAACGATTACACATTCTAGCATGCCCATGCTCTGGACCAGGCGCTGGGTTAGCAAGTTTCTAATAACCACTTGCCAATAGTGACTGCTGCCCAGTTATCACATTCAACCAACAAAAACGACTCAATTACCATGTACCAGACCTTTGCTGTGCCTTCGATTATCAGTGTGTATATGAAAGACACGGTCCCTGTTTCATAGGACCTGAGGAAAACAAAACCAAAACCAAATGAAACAGACTGTTGAATGCTAAGGAGTAAACAGTCACTCTACCGTGGTAACACAGCAACAGGCAGCAGGAGGCACACGTGCAAAGATCCTACGGAAACTGTTCAGCAGACTAAAGGAGGCAAAAGTGGCTGGAACCTCACCCACCGCTAACTGTCCCTCTGGACTACTTATCCATCCCAAAGTCCAGCCCTGGCAGATTCCATTTCTGAGGGCTGGCGGGCTCCTTCTGACCCTTCATCTTCACACACTCTCAAAGGGTAATCACAACCACAATTTTAATTATCTATGAACAAATCACACCCACATTTTTAAGCTTCCACTAATACACATTTCAACCTGAATATTCCAGAAACTTCTTAAACAAGAACATTTAGAAATTAGCTTCCCTCCACACCCTGGAGGGAAGGGGAAGGGAGGACACAGGACAACAGACTGAATTCTTTTGTTCCCCTGGGGCATGTTAGTTTAGTAACCAGCATCAATCCACCTACCCAAAAGTATTTTTCCAAGTTTGTGTCCTCTGAGGCCTGGAGAATGTATCAACTCCCTGTCAGATTTTCTTCATGTTCTTCAACCAAAACAACATACCCCAATAGAATGAATGTAGACCCAGATACAAAAATCCAGATGTTAAAGAGATTTGCATAAATTTTTTAAAAATGCCACTCTAGCCAGTCATTTTTCTAGTTTTGGAGGAAAAAAAATGTTACTCCTCACAAAAACACATTTTAACGTGAGATTTATTTACTCTTTTTTTAAATGCTCCATATTTCCAAAACTCTTGGATTAATTTCTAATACAGTAAAATATTGAGAAATACAACTTACATGAACAAAAGCCCTATAGGACCATTATTGCTTAAGACTGTAAAGGTATTCCAGGAGTGGAGTTGGGAACTGCCGATTAAGGTTAACAACGCTGGAATTTTCCTGCTCACCAGGAAAATTCTCCATTTCTCACCACATAGACCCACTCTTGCAATTCTGCCACCCAAATCTCCTTCACTATGAACCTCCCTTCTGCTTTCTTCCCCAGATTTCCCACCCCACGGGTCAAAACACATCCACTTGGAATCCCAGAACCTATCCATGTGACCTTACTTGGAAAAAATGTTTTTGAAGATATAATTACAGATTAGGTCATTCTGGATTATCTACAAGGGGCCTACTCCAATAACAAGTGTCCTCATGACAGACACTCAGAATAGCCAGAGATGGCAGTCATGTGAAGATGAAAGCAAAAATCTGAGTGATGTAACCACAGGTCAAAGATGACAGTGAATACCTGAAGACACACAGACTAAAGGAAGGGAGGAAGAATTCTCCCTGGAGCCTTCCAAGGGAGTTTGACCCTTCAGCAACTTGATTTCAGATTGTGGCCTCCAAAACTGAGAGTAAGTTTCTACTGTTTTCAGTCAACAGTGTCTGATAATCTGTAACAGCTGGCACAAGGAACCAACCACTCACCACCCTGTTCTCTCCCCCAGGTCCTGAACATCAGTGACTACCTAGCAGGCTGGCATTTCTGCCTCAATGTGATCCTCAAAGCCACTGTCTCCTCAGGTTGTGGTCCTTTGTCACCTTATATCTCCTTTCTGTAATACAGGGGTTTGTGTCACATTGCTTCCATCATGATATCCAAATGCTTCCACATGACAGAGGCTAGGACTCGAACCCACTCAGCTCCCCCAAATCCAGCCCACTGCATCTCAGGCTCACAGCCCAGGGCACACCTCATCCTATTTCTGTCCTGTGGCCCTATGGGCATGACCCTCCCCCTAGAAATAATTTCTCTCCACATCCTCAGCCCCATCCCTCCTACACATCCTCCAAGTCCCAGATTCAGAACTCTCTCCTCTGCCAAAAGGTCCAATAAAAAATGAGTCACTCCCTCTTGTTTCCAGAATCTGCAACACTGTATTCCTCCTTTACAGGTCTATCACCCCCTCTGGTCCATATTTCTTCACCTCAGAAACAATGACATGGGGGGGACCAGAAAAGTCCAGTATGGGAACTGTCTGGTACACTGTAATTTATGTCAGCAGCAACCCTGGCACCTACCCTTTACACACCAGCAAGACCAGCAGTGACAGCACATAGTATCTCCAGACACAGCCAACATCCAGAGGAAATAGAAGTGGGGGGAGGGAAACCCCTAGTTGAAACTACTGCTGCAGATTAAAAGCTCTGGGAAGGCACATCTAACGTCCCTCGCATTAGTTTAGCCTTACTTTCATTCATAAAAGAGAGTTCTGAGCCCTAGACATGAGCCAGGTACTGTGCTGGTAGGTAGCCAGGATCACAACAGGAAATAAGACTTAGGTCCCGTCCTCGGGACCCATAGCCAGCAACATGCCTGCAAAGTACTCAATCATAGTGGTGGAATGATTGACTCAGTTTGTAGGGGTACGTATAATGTTTCCCTCAAAACATAAAAATTCATAAAACCCAACAGTTTAATTTTTTCTCCTCTTCTCAGGGCCACAGCACTACACAACTAAAGCTCCACTAATGCAGAATGCCATGTGCATCCCTGGGGCAGCAGGTACCCCTCAGGAGGTACCCCTCAGGAGGGTATGTCCTTCTCAACAGCACTACTCATAAATAAGGGAGAGTGTCAACTAAAGCACAGAGCTGGAAAGGAATCATTCTCCCAGCACACGCAAGGCCAAAACTGCCAATGCCAGAGGCTGGAGACAGGGCTGAGAAATCTCCCACCAAAAAATACAAAGTGGGGCTGGAGGAAGGGCTCAGCAGTTAAAGCACTTGCCCAGCAAGAGCTAAGTCAAGTGCTAAGTCCTTGAGTTCGATTCCCCAGCCCCATGTAAGACAGGTATAGTGGAACACACCTATAATCCCAGCACTTAAGAGGCTGAGACAGAAGGATTGCGGTTGAGTCCAAGGCCAGCCTGAGCTCCACAGTGAAATCAGGACCAGCCTGGGCTACAGAACAAGACCCTGTCTCCAAAGAAAACACAAAGTGAATGTGTGAGATTCTGGAGTGCTCCTCTCTCTGCTCAGGAAGCACTGCAGGAGATGTGCAAGCTCTAGGAAGATCAAAACAGCAAGTGGAACATCCCCAACTCTCACAGAGCTCACAGAGGCATGGGGCTATCCAAACTGCAGAATGGTTCTCACCACGGGGGCAACATGAGGGTGTTTCCCAAAAGGGGACATCAGGTAAAGTTGCAAGAACAAACTGGGGCACAGATCTGTTCTGAGGACTCACTCTAGCCTATCTGCACTTTCAAATGCACATGGCCTTGCCCAAATGATGCCGACCCACAGTTCTCCCTCTCCATGCAAAACACAACAGAGATCTTCACCCTTCCTACCAACATTCTTTTTGGAAAAACAGAAATAAAGAAGCTCACTGTTCAGTCCTGCTAGGCTCCTTATGGCAATGGTCGGAATGTACTAGCTAATGGACAAAGAGGCAGGTGCTCGCCTGTCTCCTGCCTACACTCTTCATTAAACCAAAAAGCAAGAGTTCTTGGAAAGCACATTCTCTGTGGTCCCCTGAGGATGCCAAAATGTATGTGGAACATTCCAATGCTTTTGGCTAAAAGAAACTGATAATGGGTCCCAAAATGGCAAAAACATGGATTTCTATTTGCTTAACTAGAAATCCGGGGAGAAGGGTGCCCAAGTTCAGCAGCTTAACTTCACAAAGCCACGGATTCGATTCCTCTTGTGCTGGCTTTGTAGTCATAGGCTAGATGCCTCAAGACTCCACCTCCTGCTACCAAATTCTCTTATTACTTTCCAAACACAGAAAACTAAAGAGCCTTCTGGGCACGAGGAAAGGGCATTCTCTTCTGGTGTCTCCACTCGAACCAGAGAGTTAAAACCCCTTCTCCAGAAGTCCAATGGATTTCCATTTAATCTCTTTGGCCAGAATTAAGTTATAAGCTTACTATATGCTGTAAAGGAGATTAGAAAAGTGAGGGCCTGGCCCTGATTTTTTTTTCTTGTAAGTTTAATGGGAAGCAGGAAAGAAAAAAGCAACCCAAGAATGACAGTGAAGTAGCTAACAAAGTGTCTGCTACCTACGGCCACCACCAGCAATATGCTGGGGAATGTTAACAATCAGCTTTCAAAAGTAACTCAGAAACCTAATATGTAACATTTGCCAATTTCCTTGGTGTAAGTACAACCCCATTAGGGCTGACCTCAAGCTACCAACAGAACATCAACCAGCTCATTAAATTCCTGAAATTTTAATAATTGGATATGTAAGCCTTTTCCAACACATGCCTAAGTCTGAATCTTCCATTTGATTAAAATTGAAGCTTACTATGCTCCTTCATATTTAAAACGCTAGAATCTATATAATCTCCACATACACAAGAGGAAAATCACACAGCAGAAGTAGCAGAAGTTCCTAACAGGGAACCTAGCACATCTGGCAGCACCGCAGATACAAAGCATCCATATGTGCACTCCATGTGACTCTTCTGCCTAAGCATCAGCCAAGGAGCTCCATACTGCCTCAAATTAACAGCAGTTTTCAGGGGCTACGGCAAGTGGCTGAGGCCCCAGCTACTCAGGAGGCTAAGGAAAGAGTATAACTTGAGATCAGGAGTTCAGCCGGGCTGGGAGCACAGCTCAGTGATTACAGCCCTTGTCTAGAAAGCACAAGACCCCAGGTTTGATCTCCCAGCACCACATACAAGCTGGACATGGTAGCTCACACCTGAAATCTCAGCCCTTGGGAGGCAGAGGTAGAAAGATTACTGAGAGCTCTAGGCCAGCGTGGGTTACACAGTGAGTTCAGGACCAACTTGGGCAACAAAGTAAGATCCTGTCTCAAAAGGAAAAAAAGTAGTTTCAGGCCAACCTAGGGTTAAAAAAATGGTGCACTGTCTGAAAAATAAAATAAAACAGATTCATTCTTGTAAATCTAATTAAAGTTACCTAAGAATTATTCTTTATTGTCTCCAAGGACAAAATGCATGTTTACTACTACAACTTGGAATGCAGATTAGCAGAAAGAAGAAAATTATCATTCCTAATTCCACCCCCCTGGGCTAGGTTTGACAGGTGTTTCCAACAAGTGTTAGGGACCTAATCCCCAACACAAGATGTGGAAAGGTGGCAGCCTTAAGAGTATAACTCAGGAAGAAGCTGGGAACAGGCTTCCTTCATGTAAAAGCCCTCTTTTGCTCCTGTGCACCCCTTCCCCAGATCAGGACGTCTGAAGAAGGACCTCACCAGACATCAGCCCCTCAATCTGAGACTTCCCAGTCTCCAAATTTATGAGAAAAACATTGCCTTTCCTTAAAAATTAGAAAAAATCACAAAATTATCCAGCAGTATTTTTATAGCAGCATTTATCTAAAACAACTACAGGTAACAACTGTCTACATATCAGATTATCTTTTCAGATTATGCAAAACCTACGTGTTTTTAAGTAAAGATTAAACTATTTTATGGCTTAGCACTTTTTCTTTTATGTAAATGTTTCAAGACAGAAAAGTAGACTACTGTTAACACCATTGTTACTACCACGGAGCTTTAGAAACTACGTGGAGGCAACTGAAAGCCCAGGCATTTTCAGCCAGTGCTCCCATCTCAAGCACTGTGTAAGAGGCAGGTGCCTCCAACCCATGCTTCCCTTGGATTTCTTCAGGACACCTGGCCTCCCTCACTCAAACCCAGAGGCCACCTGCCCCCAGGCTGTGTCAATGACCTCCTCCCACACAGCTCAAAGATGCAAGGTTGTACAACCTTTGATAATGGTCTCCAGACTAACGTCCAGAACCTCATTAAAGCAAAGAGCTTCAGCAAAACAATACCCGATTCTTACATTCTCAAGTCCTACTTCCCACCAAGTCTCTCCTCCTGCTTGGTTCTCATGTGCTGGTGCACACTCACACACATACACAGTCACAGATGCACAGACACCTTCCAGTAGCGGTGACTCACATCTCCAGAGTTCACAGAGCCTCATCCTCTCCAATCTGTGATCCAATAAGGTCTGCCTCACTGTGCTCTTCCACCTTCCTAAAAGATCTAGGTTTTAACTCCCCAGCTTGGTCTCATCAGCAAAGGGCAGTGGCTGCATCCCAAATTACTACCCTACATGAGCCCAGCTTAGAACCCCGGCTCCCAGTCAAATAAAACCCCACAGCCCTGATAAATTCAAAGAACACCTCTGTAGGACGGTGAGAGTCTGGTTCTAGGGTGTCCCCCAAAAGCCTCATGTATTTGGATATAGAGGGATAAATGTGGAACCGTGTGCTGTTGGGAGGTAAAGCCTGGCTAGAAGGGGTGCATACTTGGGGTTTGATCTGAAAGAATTGTGTCAACTTGAAATTGGGGCAAGAGGGCCAGAGCTTTCAGGTGTGTATTACTGACTTGTGGCACAAAAGTGAGACGGGGCACCACTGCCAGCTTGAACTAAGCAAAGGAAGGTAACTCTGGTTGCAACTTCTTCCTGGGAAGGTTCTGGCCTTGCCTGATTCTCCAGACATCACTAACTCCTCACTTACTTGGCGTTCTGTTTACAATGCCCTGAGCTCCAGCCTCTGCCATGTCCTTCCACCATCGCTGGCTGCCCGTGCGTGGACTGGGTGAGATCTTCTGAAATTGCAAGCTAACATGCATCTTTTCTCCCTTACGCTATGGATGGCAGGTATTTTGTCCCACCAAGGAGTACGTAACTAAGACAGGGACAAGCCATATTGCTCTCTTCTGCCTCCATGTAGCCAAGTGCACACAGGAGAGAGTGGTGGGTATGTTGGGAGGCAGGCATGGAATTCTGCTCAGCTAGAAACCAGTTACAACTGAAAGAAAACAAGCTTAGGCCAGGAACAACTGCTAGGAGAAGAGAACTTAAAGGAAAAAGCACATGTGCTACTTAAGAGTAAAAGATACCAATACTTCTAATAGTATATTCATCTAAAAGATTCTATTATATCGTGTAGTAAGGTGGCAGAAAGAAGTAAGGGGAAGCCTAATATACAAGTTTCTCCCACAGATAATGACACAAACTAAAGCAACGGTGTTCAAATTCAATCTGTTTAGGAATCACCTAGAAAAGTTGTTTAAAACGCAAATTCCAATCCAGCGAGTCTGAGTGGACATAGGAGCACAGTATCTACATTTCTATCTGACATCTTTGATGATTCTGCTGCAGGTATTAGTAGACCTTCAAAAACAAAAACCAGTTGGGTTCCTCCTCAAGGGCCTCTTGAGTTCCGAGAGCAGCTGCAAGCAGCAGGACCTCTGACCCAGTGCTTCCTACTCTGATTTTGTATTAAGAGTCACCTGAAGTATGAGGTAAACACATAGATGTCTGTCCCTTCCAGAGCACTGGAATCGAAGAAAGTCTACAGGGCCTGGGGGACAGCCAACTAGTCCCAAATGGGGAACCTTCTGGAAACAAATGTCTCCCCACCCCTCTTTCTTTTGGTCCCCCTGGCAACTGGTCAACCTGTCCTCTCCTCCAGGGAATTACATCAATATCTTCCCTTTATAAGAAAACAGACTTTTATGTCCCCGGTTCCACTTCCCCAGCTATCTCTAAAACTAGCTATTTATGTGGCGTAAAGAGCTTAAGACATTGATAATAAGTGTTACCAAATAAAGCAAGCATTGAGAAATTACATATGATAAGCAAAAGTGTTCTTTCCTTTGAGTTCTTTCTACATTTTATTAATTTCTTTATGATTCAGTGCATAGTCCAATTCGAGGCACTAGGCGGACCACAGCTATGAACACCAGAATAACATACAGCCTCATGCAGCCTACATTCCAGGGTGGAAGGCAGGCGATGGAGGAGAAATAAAACCATCTTGATGACTGAGTATTGGACACTGATAGAGCTACAAAACATACAGAGAGTGATGAGCTGACAAGGCTGAGGGAAGACAGGCTGCAAAAAAAGGCCACCCTCTGGAGTCGGCCACCAGACGCACGTCTACAGGGGGAGTTGGGGGAAGAAAGCTGGGCCTGCTAGAGAGAGCCAGAGGGGTCCCACTGGACCACCACGAGGGGGAACACAAACGTGACGAGAGAGCCAGATAAGGCAACGGTTCCATGTATAAGTACAATGGGAGGCCCTGAGATGCTACAAATAGGGGTCAGCTAATAGTAGCTGACCTGTACTAAGTACAGGCTGTGTAACAGGCACAGCTCAACACATTTTATGTAATAGTAGCTCAGTCTTCCCTGCATCAGGTACAAGAAGAGCAAATAGGAGCCCCATTCCACAAACGAGGCATCTGAGTCAAACAGGCAGTGAATGGTAGAGTCAGAACTTGAAACCAGGCTGTCTAGCTGAGGTAGTGTTTAGGGAGGTGGGCAAGGGCTGGAATGATAGAAGTCTGAAGGGTGTGGTGTTACTCCAAGCATAATAGAAAAGTCACTGGAGGAGGCCTAAATTTCCTAACTTACTCCCTTACAGCTGAGGTCACAGAAGGAACAAATTCTGACAAAAAGCTCAACAAAATTGGTTGTGTTGGTTGCTAAACCAACTAGTGAGTGTATTTCAGCCACACAGAGATGCCTAATCCACCCCTGTCTGTGTCAACTGAGATTCTCTGGCCCCAACAAGTAGAAAACCTTCCTTTCTCCAGGTCACGGTTCTCAAAATGGAGCTCTGAAACACTATCATCATACCACAAGAGATCTTGTCAGAAATGAAAGCTATTGGTCCCCCTCTCACAACTACTGAATCTGAAACCCAGGAAGCAGGGTCCCACACGTGCTCGATCAGCAATCCACCACTAAGACATACCACCAGACTTGCTTTCAAAACAAGCCCTCCAAATGACGCAGATATGCCGAACTGAAGATCCACTCCTCTGGGTTATTCTCACTGGACAGCCAAGCAGGGGAACACAATACCATCATCACCAACTCTCCAAAGCCATGCGGTTCCTCTCCTTGGGCTCCTGCACTGCATGCCAGGCAACTTCTGCTTAAACCCTGCATGTAGGTTCCTGATGCTGGCAAATCTCACTCTTGCCCCAAATCACTTTTTCTAACTAACTTGATTTCCCCAACACATTTACTATTATTCAACTGTGCAGGCTCTTCTGTGATAAAATTCCTTTTCTACTTTTAGGGTTTCACTTCTGTTTACGCCTTGTGGCATCTAAGAGATCCAAAGGATGCATCTGGCATTTATCTAGACCCCCCAACATCTCCCAACCACAGATTTCCTATTTTATTCATTCATCCCACTCTTCTTCATATATTCCAATAAATTTGTGCACTAAGAATTCCAGGAACTCAGCTAAGTGCCAAGTATTTCAATGATGCCTAAAATAGACCTCATCCCACCCTTGTGAAACCGTCCCATTAGCAGATGGCAAGATGCAAAAATATATAAAACTTCAAATGATATACCTTAGAAGCCTTAGGAGATTGTCGGCTAAGACCTGAGTATTGATGAACTGATAGTTCAAGATAAACCTATAGATGTTGAATCTATGCCAAACTCAATTCTAAGTTCTTCGCACGTATTTTCCATGTAAGCTAACAGCCTTGTGGGTAGTATTCTCATCCCCACACTACAAGAAAGAAACTAAAGTACAGAAAAAATGAGAAGTACATAAGCAGGAAAGTCATGATTCAATCCAACAAGAGTGGCTCAGGACCCACCTTCCTGACTGCTACGGTTTGGATCTTGAGTGTCCTCCAAAATCCTCATGTATTTGGAACTGTGTATCGTTAGAAGGTAGGGCCTGGCTGAAAGACTGCCTCAACTTATTGAGTCTGGGGGTTGCCCAGGGCAAAACTTTCAAGTGTACGTTATTGACTTGTGGGCCAGGAAATGAGGGTGGGACACCCACTATGGTGGGACAAGGGAAGGGGTAGGGGAAAGGAGCCATGTGTAGCTTTAAGTTGCTAAAGGAAGGAAGAAGAAACACTGATACAGCTTCTTCCCCTGAAGGCTCTGGCCTTGCCTGGTTTGCAATCTTCACTTGGCTCCTGCTTTGACCTGGCTTCTATTTGCAATGTGGCAAGCAGCTCTCCAGCCTCTGCCATTTGCTTGCTCCCACCACTGCAGGCAGCCAATGAAGGAACTGTGTGAGACCTTCTGAAACTGTGAGCTAAAATGAAATCTTTCCCTCCCTTAAATTGTAGATGTCTGGTATTCTGTCACAGCAATGAGTAACTAAGACACTGACCCTAAGAGGAAGCAGAAAGAGCAGGTAGAATGTTAAGGGTAGGAAAGTAGACACAGGAGGTGTCCAGGAGACAGACTGGCACACGCAAGGGCCCCAGGACAGAGAAGAGTCAGCCTGAAGGCAGAAAAAGGTCCGGTATGCTGGTGAAACTAGGGAGCATCACACTGATTCGAACTCAACCACACATGGTGACCTGTACGCTGGAGATAGGTGGAAGGGAAGAACAGCATTCAAGAATAACTCCCACTTCTCTGATAATCTGAAGCAGCAGCAACCCCCAGACTGCTGATACTGGTCCATGGCCTGGAAATGCCCTGGCCTCCGAGTGATGGGTGAGGAACAAGTAGGCAATGAGTAGCCAGCAAAGCTCCACTTCCTGTCAGCAGGCTCCCATCAGGTAGGTTCTAATGCCACCGCTGAGGTGAGAGGCAGAGCTGCTGCCGGCTGCTGCCTGCCATTTCCAAGTTACCCTCCAACAAGCTGCCACAGAACATGTGCCACCCCACCCTCCCCATCCCTGGCCCTTGGGAGATGGTCTTCAACTAAACTGGTCGCTGATGTCAAAAAGGTTGGGGACTACTGTCCTAAAAGCTTGAGGATGTTACCAAAAGGTAAGGTTTTATACCACGATGTATGTTAAAGCCCAGTGAAACACTAATGCCGAGCAAGCTCTTGAATGAGCGCCTAAGCAGGTGAAGGCTTCCAACTCTTCCTTCAGATACTACTCTACAAGACATCCCCACTGAAGGAGTCACTCCAACTCTTGGGAGCCATTGTTCAGAACCGATACCACTGTGATAATAACAATGTAAGTTACATATACAGTGACAAAGATGGTTTTTACTAGAAGAAGGGTTTTTCTCACTGCGAAATTTTTTTTCACAAATTTTCAGAAGAGGACAATTAAACTGCTTTTCTTTTTGCAGTAATGGGAATTGAACCCTGGACCTTCACACTGAGCTACATCCCAGCCCTTTTTCTATTTTTTGTATTCTGAGGCAGGGTCTCACTAATTTGCTAAGTTGTCCAGGCTGGGCTTGAATTTGTAAATTCTCCTGACTCAGCCTACTGGAGTCCTGGTTACAGGCATGCACCACCAGCTTAAAGTAAATTATAAATAAGAATTTATGTGACTTCCTAACTGCAAAGATGTTGTTATGGTTTGGATCTGGACTGTCGCCAGAAATCTCATTCATTCGTGTGCTGTGAACTATCTATGGATTTCACATCCTGTTAGTAGGTGGTGTGTAATTGGGAAGGAAAGATGGAGAGTGTGATGGTCAATGAGAGTGTGGAAAGTGCATGAATCCACTCTTGCCCCGGCTTCTCCCCACGTCTAACATTCCTCTTGTGATGCCTGGAGCAGCTGCTGTCCTCAGATCCTTCCTCTATGCTGGCCCTGCCAGCCAATCATGAATGAACGGAAACATCTGACTTGTGAGCTAAAATAAACCTTTCCTCCTTTACGTTGTGGGTGTCGGGTATTGTGTCCCAGCAACTAGGAAGTGACTAAGCCATGCTAAACCAGAATCCAAATCCACAACTGCCCTATTTGGAAACCCACACTTCCTCCATCAAATCAGCATTTCCCACCATGTGGGACACATATCTGTGATAGATTTAGATGCAAAAATGAACATTTTAAAGTGATAACAGTTATGGTTAATCTCTATAGTTACACTTTCTATAATAACAAATAGATAAAAGTATCAGTTAAGTGGTCTAACAAACACAAGGCCATGGGTTCAATCTCCCAGCACCACAAAAACCACACATAGTGCTCCACGCCTGTAACCCCAGGTTTCAGGAGGACTGGGCAGGAGAGCTGTGAGTGTGAGGCGAGCCTGGGCCATGTGATTCAGGGCCAGCTCTGGACTACTGAGCAAGGCTCTGTCTCAATAAGTAAATAAATGTACACATTCACATACATAAATGTAATAAATTCATGATTTCGAATGTCTTACTGCCTAGGAAGCATGCAAAAAAAGTGTATTGAATGTTAAAGTAAAGAAGACATGAGAATAAAGGTACAGATCGCACAAGGATGCTTGTGGCAGTCTACATGAAGGCAATGCCTGAAAACTGCTTAGCAAATTGCTCACCAACCACCCAAGAACAGCTAAGACCTATTCCATATTACACTTAAACCTGGATCTGCTCACACATAACTATCTCTGCTCAAGAGAGGTAAGATCTTGTTTGCCTTGGGGAAGGAAAATAACACTAGCACAAAAAAATATAACGTAAATCATTCTTAACGCACTACTGGTTTTGACATACGTACTGGATTGGCAACCCAACTCTGCTTAGTCACCATGTATCTTGGTTAGGTCAGTTAACTATTTCTGGTCTTCAGTTTTACTTTGCCAAAATGAGAGTTATTAAAAGTAGCCTCAAAAAAAAAAAAGCCTCTAGAGTTACTTCTAGTTTTAGAATTCCACAAAACGATCCTTTAAATCCAAATGATTCTGTCTAGAATTACACAAGAGGACCCAAACCTGAATTGACTATTGTCCTAAAAAAGTGAATGCTAAGAAGGTCCACATGGCATATCCCAAGCCACCATCCTATTTGGTGTCATCAATTACACTGCTCTCTGGAAACGTGGCAAGACCTTAATTATAAGATGATAAAGATCTACCAATGAATATCACAGCACCCCTCCCCAAACCTAAAGAATTTCCTACTAGTAATTTTTACTAGTACAGTACTAAGAATTGAATCCAGGGCCTTCTCACTGAGTTATATCCTAGGCCTTTTTAAATTCTGAGACAAAGTCTCCCTAACTCATCAAACTGCCCAGGCTGGGCTCAAACCAGCAATCCTCCTACCTCAGCCACCTAAAGTTCTAAGACCAGAAGCACATGCTACCATGCGTGGTTTAAGTTAACTTTCTTTACATGCAGTCCTTTGTACATCTACTATTTCCATCCTAAACAATTAGCTTTATTCTGACTCAGGATAGCAGGGTGAGGAAATGGTTGGAAAGCAAATACACAAAATTTCTTCCAACTTTACTCTCCTGTTAAGCCCCGGCTGGGAACCACCTGTACAACCTTCCCAGCTCCAATCTGAATTACTCCACTGATGCTCAAAGTGAAGACGCTCACCCTCTAAAAAGGGGTTGTTTGTTGCTCCTTATTTCTCAAGACCTACTGGCGGAAGAGTGTAGCCAGAACTAGCATTTGCCCTCTAATGAAACTAGTATATTTATGGAGATGGAGGTATTAAGGTCCCTCCTTGCTTTATTCACAACTTTCTGTGAAATCAGCAGGCCTATAAACTTTTAATACAGGTCTTCTACATTCACAGAAGTCTGATCTGTGGCCACTTTGTGTTTAGTTAGCTGAGGACATAAAAGGATGGGTGGGCTGCAGCTGGCAAACTCTGAAAGCACAGCTGGGTAGCAGGTGATTAGAAAAAAAAAAAAAAAGGCAAGTCCCTGGGCAAATTGTGTAGCCAAGGGTGATCATTATTATAACTGGAGAGTTGTTACATAATTACTTGTTAACTCCCGACAAACACATGCATAGCTACAAAATGCCATGGTTACCCTAGCTACCGAAGCTGGTTTACCTGGTGCAAGAGTCAAGGTTTCTCCAATTAATTTCATTCAAAGAAATAAGCAATCCTGGGACTTAGTCCCTTCCAAGGTAACCCGCCTGCATTTTACGCGTCCAAAACAGCCTCCAGCAATTAAGGCAATTGTCTCTAGAGGCAAGAATCAGTGTTTCTCCTTAATATTGTAAAGGGGAGAAGGGGCACTAAACATTTATCACTTCGATAAAAAAAAAACGACTTCTATTCCAAACTGAAATATTCCAAAAGGGTCCCTCCCCCATCCGACCGGGCTCAGCGGGAGCAAACGGCGAAGACCTCCGTGTCCGATGCGCTGCATTCCAACATTTTTCAAAAAGTTTACGAGGATTTACCGAGGCGGCGGAGAGAAAAATGGAGCAAGCCCGAGCCGAGGAAGGCAAGCCGGGCGGGCGCCCGGCGGCGCAGGGCAAGGCCCGGCAGCCGAGAAGCGCCCGGCGCCCCGAGAGCGAGCGCCCGGCGGGCGCGGGCCACGACCGCCGCCCGGTCGCCGTCGCCAGGGTCCCCGGCCCCGCGGCCCGCCCCCGCCCGCGGCCCCTCCCGGCCCTCCCCCGCCGCGCGGCCCGGCCCGGGTGAGCGCCGCGCAGCGCGGCCCGGCGCGGGAGGCCGCCGGCGCCCTCACCTCCTTCTGCTTGGGGTCCTGCGGGTAGACGTCGGGCGGCCCGAGCCGCGGGCGCTTCAGCGGTCTCTGCTCATAGCTGAGGAGCCCGAAGGCGGCCATGATCGCTCATGGTAGCCGGCGAAATGAATGAGAGTTGGAGCCGGAGCCGCCGCCTCTGAGCACCAGGGAGCAGCACTTCGCAGGCGGGCTCGCTCGTGGCCGCCGCGGCGCTGCAGGCAGGAATAAAGCAGGCTGGGCGCCGCCGCGGCCGCACGCAACGCGCGCTGCGGGCTGCCTCCGGCTGCGCGCGGTCCGCGGGGTCTCCCGCCGCCCCCGCCCGGTCCCCAGGGGGAGGAGCGGCGGACGGGAACGTGTGACTTTCTTCACCAATGGACCCAAACCCACCCCGGCTGGGCGCTGGATGGCGGTGGGGGAGGGGCGCGGGGCAGAAAAAAAACTTTTCCCGGCGCCCGCCCGGCGAGGCGGGTGGCTGGAGCGTCCGCCCCGGGCGAGGATGGCCCTCCTGCTCCTCCTCCTCCTCCTCCTCCCGCTGCTCCCCGGGGACCGCGCTGCGCAGCGGCCACCCCCGCCCCGCGCGGACCCCGCCACCTGGGCGCAGACCCGGCCGGGAGGGAGGAGGCCCGGGAGGGCCGGAGGACGAAGGGATGCGGCCGGCGGGACGCGGCCGGCGCCTGCTGGACGCCCGCCAGGCTCCGGCGGCGCATCCGCGGATCGGGTC
Organism: Ctenodactylus gundi; assembly: GCA_004027205.1. NCBI lineage: Eukaryota > Metazoa > Chordata > Mammalia > Rodentia > Ctenodactylidae > Ctenodactylus > Ctenodactylus gundi. The sequence goes on from PVKB01001432.1 coordinate 54,985, forward strand.
CCTTCGGCGGCCCCGGGCGGGCGCCAGGCAGCGCCGCTGCTGGTGGCCGGAGGGGCCGCGCTCCGGTGGCGCCGGGCCGACTTAACCCTTGTGTGCCCACCGGGGCCGGGGGGGCGGGTGGGGAGGGGCGGCCGCGGCGCCCGCTCCGCCCAGCCCACCCCGACAGGTTACCTGTTGGTCCCCGCTAGCGGGCCGGGGCCGGCGGCGGCGGGGGCGCTCGCGCGGCCGCAGCGGCCATCGCGCAGACTGGGGACGGGGTAGGGGATGGGCTTTTATTTGCGAAATCGCCGTCTGCCCGCGCGAGCGCCGGGGACGCGGCGAAGTTTGCCGCTGTCGGGGGCGGGCGCAGCACGCCGCGCTCTCGCCCCCACGGCCCGGAAGCGCGAGCTCCCGAGGCGGCGGACGGCGGCGCGGCGGCCGCACTGAGCATGCCCGGCGCGGCGGCCGGACCGCGGAGGAGTTGGCTGCGGGCGCGCCGGGCGCTCGGACCCGCCTCTCCCGGCTTTCGCAGCCGCAGAGCGCGCCGAAGCCGGCCGGGCGCCGGAGCCCGCGGCGCGGGGACCGGGAGAGGGCGGCTGCGCCCCCAGGATCCCCACCCCCAGGCTGGGGCTGCGGCCTCCACTCCGCCGTTTGCGGAGCGCGCTGTCCCCGCGGCCTGGGCCTGAGCCCTCCCCTGCGCCCCGCGCGCGGATGACGAGTGGGGGTGATCCCCCCCGGAGGATGGCCACCCGAGCCGCCCGCGCTCCTCTCTGACGGGCTTGGGCACCTGGACTAAGCAGAGGCAAGGCCATCTTGGTCAGCGCACCGTGTTTGTGTAAACGTACGTGATCCTGCCAGAAGAGAGTGAATGCCCAAAGCTGATACCTCCGGGTGTTCTAGGGTGGAGACCCCGTGAGGACTCTGGACGTCCTCGCCCACTCCCTCGCTCCGGATATAAAAGACGGACAAAGCTAGCTCATCTTTGCCTCATCGGTCTGAGCTAGAAGATTCCCAGCTTGCAGATCCCCAAAGATGAGGGCGCTGATTGTGCCTATCCTGCAGGCCACCAGACTGCCAAGTCGAGGCATCTCCCTGTTGGACGCAGATGGCCTGGACTGCTCCTGACCTGTGCTCCGTGAGGCAGCCCTCTGCCGGACTTTGAGACTGGGATGGGGCGACAGCTTCTTCTCTTGTGGTGGTGTGTGAACCAGCATTGCAAATTAAACCATTTTACCTAAAGCCATTTGTTTGACCTCCGGATGAATTCGCGGTTGCCCCTGACAGTTGGGGTACTTAACCACAATTAATGCTAGAGCACGAGCAGGTAGTCCAGACAAATCCCAACCATCAATGCTGTTAGCAGGAAAAACTATGACGCAACATTGGGTTAATAAAGGCACAAACTAATTGGCAATGTTGACGGGTATAATTGTATAGAGTGGTACCACTTAAAACTTAAGAATATACTTTTGGCTGTTAAAGAAGTTGAGTAAGAGCTAAACAAGAATGGTAGCAACAGTTAAAAACTGGGGCAGGAGAAAAAAATGTGAGCCTAAGAAATGGGAGCCTCCAGAGCCTCCAGTCAGAAGCCGCCATCCACAGAAGGCAGGAAAATACTAAGGGACCTGTGACGTCAGACCCTCTCTAGCTTGAGCACACAGGAAAGGAAGTCCCTGCGTGCTTACTAAAGGCATTAGGAGATTCTAATGAGAACAGATTAGAAGACAAAGAATAATGGCCAGGGCAAAAATCATGACTAGGTGGGAATAGGATGACCTTGTCAGACCAGTACCAACCCCCAATACCTCCCAAGGGCCCCAGGGATCAGGATAGTTCATTTGCACATGGTGATGCTATCCAGAAGCCGATCATCACCAGGAAATGGTTATAGATTATAATCACAGACAGGGTACGCCACTGGTAATAAATGAAGCTAAGGACTTCACCAGGCTGGGACTGCCAGCCTTAAAAGTAGAAATAAACCAAAATACCCTGACCAATGTGTATTTTTAAAACTCTGGAAAAAGGGGAGCCAACACAACAGAATTAACAGAGCAAGGAAATACTTCAAATAAGTTATCTATCTGAATACCCACAAATAAACATGACCTTAATTATTACAGCCTATAGTCTGGGAGCAGATAGTGAAGGCGTGTTTTCATGTACATCCTTTGCTGGGCCCTGCCACTTTCAGTAACACACAGATGGAACACAGTGGATACTGGAATCCACAAGCTAAAGAAACTGGCAGTGTTAAAATTCTTGTGTGACAAGACCAACAACATGTCCCTTGCATGCATAATGGATCCAGGAGCCAAAAAAGGTATTCCTTCTGGCTCCCCCAAGTAACTTAAAAATTGGATACATGCATTAAATAGTGGGAGCCAGAACTTTGATGGGAGCTATTAAGCAGATGCAGTCACATTGAGAATGGGAAGGGGAAAAGATTTAGCAACAAGAGGAAAATTAGAAGCACCTTACCCTCAATATAAATGACAAATGACTCTGTTAGAGTGGGAATGAAAGGATTTTTTTTTTTTTTTTTTTTTGAGACAGGGTTTTGCTCTGTAGAGCAGGCTGGTCCTAAACTCACTATGGGGCCCAGGCTGGTCTCAGGTGCATAGTAATCTTCCTACCTCAGCCTCCCAGGTGCTGAGATCACAGCCATGTGCTACCATATCCAGCTATGTCATGCTGGAGAATCGAAATCAAAGCCTTGCGCTTGCCGTGCCATCTCTGTAACCACTGTGCTAGTCCCCCAGCCCCAGAATGGAAACATATTTGAAAGATTATCAATGATATAAAGAATTGCTATAAGGAACAATGTTACAGTATCAACCTCAGAACAATGGGAAATGATGGACAGAGTGAATCATAACCTAGATCATTATTAGAATTAATATAAGGGCAAGTACTATGCTTCCAAACAGCAACTCCCCATAGACTTCAACCAATTGGAACTCCATCAAGATATTTCCCAGACTCCTATGGCAGGCTACCGCTAGACCACTATCAGGAAGATCACTAATGTAGATACAAAAATAAACAGGTGATGACCAAGCCCAGACTGAGAATTTAACCAAAAATTTAGAAGAAAGAACATAGGAAAAATTGAACACATTAGGGCAGAGGAACAAAACAGGACGTGAATTCACTGTCTTAGTTAGTTATTCATTGTTGGGGCAATAATACTGAATAAAGATTTATTGAACTCACAGAGTCAGCACAGTCTGTTCATAGGCAGCGTGGTGGAAGCCCATAGCAGAGGCTGGATTGCTGCTCATCCCATTGCAGACAGAAGCCAAGTCAAGCAGGAGCCAAATGAGTCTGGACTCTCAGGCAAGGCTGTGGCTTTTCAAACAAGAAGCTGTAACAATGTTTCTTCTTCCTTCCTTTAATTACTTCAAGCTAAGGGGCACCCCCACACACAAGTCAACACACACCTAAAAGCTAACAGCTCTCCCCTGGGCACCACCCATCCCAACAAATTGACAGTGTTTCCAGGTCAAACCCCAAGCATCTTCCCCTTCCAGCTAGGCGCTACCTCCCAATAACATATAGATCCATAATTATCCCACTCTGTCCAAATACACTAGACTTTTGGGGAACACTCCAGATCTAAACCATAGCATTCACAAACTAATTGTCTAAAAAAAAAAAAAAAATGGAGCTTGTTTTTGAAGGTCATTCTTTGGGTCCCTAAGCAGGCAGTAGTTCCTAAAAAAATAAAAGGAAGGGAGATAATAGACTGTATATTTACCTGAGAATTTTGACATCTAACAGGAGGAAGAATAGATTTGATTTGATTTGATTTGATTTGATTTGATTTGATTTGATTTTGGAGACAGGGTCTCTCTTCATAATCCAGGATGGTCCTGAACTCACTACATAGTCCAGGATGGCCTTAAACACACAGCAGTTGTTCCTGCTTCTGCCTCCCAAGTGCTAAGATTAAAAACGTGTCACCACACTTGGCTTATGTGGTGCTGGGAAGTCAGGTTCAGGACCTGACGTTTGTTAGGCAAGTGCTTTAACACTCTTGCTTTTCCTCCCACCCAGAGAATTTTTAATTGACACAAGGAGCCAAATATCATTAATAAATATTAAACAAACCTATTGTGATAAGTAAACCTATGGTAATTGAGGGACTAAAGGGCACAACTTTTTTCCTGTCCGTTTCAAGTAGAAATTGTAACCTATGAAGAAAACCCATTAAAGGAATTGTTGCAGACAAAGAAACAATGTTGCAGAGAGCAAAGGTACCCAAAGAAATCAAGATGCAACTATTGATCAAAGGAGAGGGAAATTTATTTATGCTGGTGAGCCACTGCCTGAATCTTCCCAAAATGGAGTGGCCCAGAGCTCAGGGTTTATTTTTTCCTCTTTTGTACTAGTTACGCAGAAGCAAGCAACCAAACCGGGAAGTACCAATGCATTTACATGGCAGTCTTGCCTAGCAGTTTGGCCTTGTACAAAATTATGCAAAATTTACAGACTACCCTGGAACATCGGTTGGTTTGTCCTTTGGTATAATTGGGAGACGGGGCTCATTTCTGGGGATTTTCCACAACAAAATAATATATTATTCTCTATATGGAGAAAATGACCTTGGAAGCAATTGATTTCCCGTAGTATTCAACAGTAAACATACAGGACTCAACAAGGCTTCTCCTAATTAAATTATAGAGTTAAATACAAAGTGATACACCAGTGAAGATCTACCCTACATGTTCTTTGCAAACCCACCAGAGGAAAAAATCAAACGAATGTACAACTTTCTTGTGGGAAGAAAAACAATACTATTTCAACAAGTTACCCCAAAGATATTTAAATTCACCCGCAATAGCACAAAGATCAACTGAGTAGCCACATTTTCTACTTAAATCTTATTCTGTGTCCGATTTATTCAGTAACAAGAAAAGCCCATGATTTCATGTGGTTAGAACAACAACAAAGCACTAAAACTTTAACAGTGATACATAGTACTTGTCGTTTTATGGGACCTAGAGTATTCTACAGATGCCCAAATTAAGATTGGAAATCTTACATACTGATCCTTATGGATCATGCAGCCTATGGATCAGAGCAAGACCAAGGGCAACCCTAGTTTAAAAAAAAAATTCGCTTGCTCATTACTATGGATTAGAACTGGAGTGGCCCCCCCAAAAAAAAAACTTATGTATGGTCTCAAATATAGAAAGGTAACTGTGGAACTGTGTATTACTGTGAGGGCTTGGCTGGAAGGGACACATGCTTTGGGTTTGACCTGAAAAGATTATAGGCCAGCAAGAGGGAGGTGGGGAAGGGGGCTCAACTGGCAGCTTAAACTAATAAAGGAAGGAAGAAGAAACAGTGTGACAGCTTTTTCCCCCAGGAAGCTCCAGCCTTGCCTGAGTTTCCAGACTCACTGGGCCCCTGTTTTACTTGGCTTTCTCTCCGCATGGGGTGAGCAGCTCTCCAGCCTCTGCCTTGTGGGTCCGTGGTTGCCAGCTGCCCATGAACAGACTGTGTGAGACATTCTGAAACTGAGCTAAAATCAACCTTTCCTGCATTAGATTATGGATGTTGGGTATTCTGTCACAGTAATAAATAAGTTACTAAGACCCTCATTAAAAAATATTCACTATTTGATCAATGTCTTTGGACTTTATAAGAAGTGTTAAAGCAAACATCAGGCGTGCCTAGATAAGCAGAGCCACTGGCGATTAGATGCACCATGCTCCTAAGGCAGTGGTTTAAAATGACACCCAAATAAGAGATGCACAATTAGATGGAGAAATGACACTGTGGAAATGGTACATCAGCCAGCAGGATCTAAAGTACCAAGGAGAGCCACCCATGCTGTTTAAAGAAATCTGTGTGCCTGAAGCCTCACTCTCGGACACTGCCATATGTTGGGAGCCATTGCCAGACTCAGTGGAACATGACTAGCAAGTGGACATTTGCTCAAGGAAAACCAGGAGTAGATATACACATTGACAGACTCTTGGGCAACAGGAAATGGGATAGAATTATGTTCAGAAAAATGAAAACGATCTGATTTTCAAATAAATGGGAATGGTATATAGTCCAAAGATGTATAGATAAAAATGGCTGAGGCACCTATAAGAATAAGAGTCACACATTTAATGCACATTCAAAAGGGGATACAGAAGAAGCAAAAATAATGATGACAGCTGATAAAATATCAAAAGTAAAAATTGATAGCATTCCAAAGATTAAACTAAAAAAGGTGAATGGAAAGTTTAAGGAAACAAATTTAAAAGGCAATGGAAATTATTAAAGGAAAAACCTCAACATAAATTTACAAAAAGGAACATACTAAACTGGCATGTAAACACAAGACACAATGACACTCATGCCCTATGTAACTGGTTTCCAAAAGAAACTTAAATACAACACGGAAAAAGCTACAAAAGGAATAAAAAAATGTGAAGAATGAGGTGACAGTTACATGAAACACCAGGAGAGAAACTAGCACCTAATATATGCCAGAAGCACCTAACTTTAAGTGATACGTTGACTTCATAGGCCCCTTATGCCATAAATATTTTAAGAAATATGTAGCAACCATGATAGATTGTTACATGATACATTCTTACCGTCAGAGAGGTTCCAAGAATTGTTCAAAGCCACAGAAGCTAGTCAGGATTTGAACCTCCCACTGCCTGACCTCAAGTTTCTGACCTATATTCCCCAGCTTGGAGCTAGATGTTACAGTTGTCTAACCTGTCCGTAGCCTGACTGGGTCACCTTACCTGTAACTTGAGGAATGCCTTTGACCCCCAGTACCTGTTCTGCAGATGGTGCAGGTAGAATCTAACCTGAAGCCTTTATAAAATGCCTGGTACATAAGGTACTCAGGACATGCTGACTGAGTCAGGATCTCTACCTACTTCTGTTGCCTGTAAGTACATAGAGGGAGGAAAAGGATGTAGATAAGGCCATAGCAATGTGGCACAGGCTGAATTTTCACTTCTGACTCTCATCTACAGGTACTCATTCTGAGGCCAGGTCAGGACTTACTCTGAGCAAATACTTCTACAGAATAGTTACCTTCTCCCCAAGAAACAACTGCCTTGGAGTCACTCATGCTCCTGTAAATAACTCCTCATCCGTACTCCTATAAGTAACCTAAATATATTCATTCATTCACCAAGTTGGACTTTGATGTAATTATTACATTGGTCTGACATGTGTGCCCTATTAGGGGTGAATATACATTTGTTCACATCTCTCCAGAAAGTTTCACACAACAACTCTAAATTCTTCTCTTCATAGGCAAGCACCTCCAACAAGAACACTTTTGAAGTATATAAAAGATGTCTAGCTTAAGCCAGACCCAGTGGTACAGTCCTGTCATCCTAGCACTTTGGAAGACTGAGTTAGGAGAATCACAAATTAGATGTTAGCCTGCACAGCTGTTGTGGCTTGGATCTAGGATGTCCCCCAAAAGCCTCATATATTTGGATGTTGTGGGATTCTTATGGAACCACATGGTGTTGAGGTGGGCCCTGGTCAGAAAAGTTGTGTGGAACACTAGGGCTTGACTTGAAATCAGGAGAACACTGAGGTTTGACCTGGAATGGGTAGATACTTAGGGCTTCACCTGCAAGGGATAGATCACTGGGGCTTGACCTGGAAGAGTATATGCTAGTCCCACCCTGTCTCACTTGGCTTGCTGTCTGCAGGCCATGACTAGCAGGGCCTCTTCCACGATTGCCATTGCCCGTGAATGGGCTGAGACTTCCTGAAACTGAAAGCTAAATAAATCATTCTTTCCTTGTGTTGTGGACGTCGAGTATTGTGTCATAGCAACAAATAAGTAACTAAGACAGAAATTGGTACCAGAAGTGGGGTTGTTACTGTGACTTTACCTGATTATGTAGTTTCGAAGACTTTGGAACTGGTTTGTAGGAGGAGTTTGGAAAGGTTCGAGGATATTATCTGCAAAAGCCTTACAATGATAAGAACTGACCTTACTGGGAATTCTGGTCAAATCTCAGAAAATCAGAATGCCAAGAGAAGTTTATATTGGAAACTCTGGGCTCAAAAAGTTTTAGAGAGGTAGGAGGATTTTTCTGTTTTTCAAGAAACCATGTGTGCTATGGTCTGGCAAAAAGTGTGTCAGCATTTTGCCATTGCCCAGAGACTTTGGCTGAAGCTAAGATTAAGGGTGTTGTACTACTTAATCTGGTGGGAAAAAGTGTCAAGGCAGCCTAATGTTCAGGCTGTCACATGGGTACTATTTGCATATTTTAGCTCGCACTACACTGAGAAGCAGGAGAAAATGACAAAAGAAAAAGATATAAAATGTTCACAGTTTTTCCAGACTGAAATGCAAAAGACACCATTGTTGTTAAAGAGATTAGCATTAAAAAGAAGCCAAGTGCTTGGAACTATGATTATAAAAAAGATGACTTAAGGATGTCTAAAAAATTAGCAAGACCCCACCCTTGATTAATTAAAAGGTGGTAAGGCAAAAGACTTTGCTTTAAAAAAAAGATCCCCAAGGCATCCTTCAGGGCAACCTCGGGAAGTGAATTCCCAAGGAGTCCAGCTATCTAAGAAACCTAGAGGCCTCTTCAGCCTTAGTCCAAGAGGGCCAGACTACAGTTCAAGCCAGGAGCAGGCCCTCACATCATCCGTGTGATGCTGGTTTCCCAGGCATGCAGAATACATGAGTTGTGAGGTCATGGATGCTTCCACCAAGATTTCAAAAGAAGGCCTTTGTAGGCCAGGAAGTGTGCCCCTGAGAGGGCAGTGCCTGAAGTTGTGAAGGTGAAGCTAAAGGTGTAGTGGAGGTCCCATAAATTTGGAGATGCCAAAAACATGGGAAATCCGCTGAGAAAAACTCAAGGTAGTAAGTGGAGCTAGCCTAAAGGAGAAGCCATGGAAATTGCAGCCAGAGACAATGCTGTAGGGGCAGGGCCGCCGAAGCCCTTTGGAGCTCACACCTTGCCACAGTTTACCCCACGTGCTGGACATAGATCTACATGATTCAATGGAGTTATATAGTATTTAATCCTTGCCCTGTTGAATTCAGAACTTGTTTTTGTCTGATTGTTTTGTATCCTCCTATTCCTCCCTTCTGAAATGGGAATATTTAACCTGTCATCTGTATATTGAAAGTGTTTAACTTATTTGATTTTCACAGGCACTTGCAGATAAGACTGCCTTGACTCTCAGAGGAGACTTTGGATTTGAACTTTGTAGCATGCTGGAATTGTTAAGACATTGGCAACTCTTATAGAAGGACTAAGTGCGTTTTCTGTAAGGAAGTGGACATGAGTCTTTTGGGGGTTAGGATGGTTGTGGTTTGGATCTGGAATATTCCACAAAAGCATCAAATATTAGATGTTGTAGAATTCCTATGGCACCATGTGCTATTAAGAGGCGGGGCCTGAGACTGGAGAAGACAACCAGTGGTTGGAGTTCTTGCCTAGCAAGTGTAAGGCCCTGAGTTCTATTCCCCAGTATCATACAAGCCAGGCATGGTGGTACATGTCTGTAATCCCAGCACTTGAGAGGCTGAGGTGGGAGGATTGCCATGAATTTGAGGTCAGCATAGGTTCCATAGTGCATTCAGGATCAGCCTGAACTACAGAGAAAGACCCTATCTCAAAAAAAGGGGGGATCCTGGCCAGAAGAGGTGAAACATTAGGGTTTGACCTAGAAGGGGTGGAACACTAGGATTTGAGGCTTGATGTGAAAGTGCACACACTAGTTCCATCCTTCCTCACTCGCTTGGCTTCCTGTCTGTCATCATGAACAGCTGGGCCTCTGCCATGTACTTTCACCATTTCCAACTGCCCATGAATGGACTGAGACCTTCTGAAACTGTGAGCTAAGCAAATCGTTCCTCCCTTATATTGTGGATGTCATGTATTCTGTTCCATAAATGAGTAACTAACTAAGACAGAGACTTAGCAAGATCTTATCTTAAAAATCAAAAATTGTCAGACATGGTGGTACAGGCCTGGAAACTCAGCATTATGAGGGGCTAAGGCAAGAGAAGTGTAAGTTTGAGTCCAGCCTTGGCAGCTTAATGACTTAATGGGGCCCTGTCTCAAAATAAAACATAAAATGGGGATGTGGCTCAGTGCAAAGGCCATGCACTCAGTCCCCAGCACTATACACACACACACACACACACACACACACACACAGAGAGAGAGAGAGAGAGAGAGAGAGAGAGAGAGAGAGAGAGAGAGAGGAACAAGACTTTACCCAAAATAATTTTATGTTTTCAAGTAAAAATAATAACAGTGTGTCAACAGTATGCCTTACTGTTTGGGGAAAAGGGAAAGAAATCGCTCTTTACCTAGTTTTAATGCAGTTGGCATGAATTCTTCAGCTATAAGTGAAGAAATAAATACTGAGAACTTCAATGCGCTGAGAGTCCCCTAATAATTCTTTCACTATGTGGACTACCCATGAGCATTTGCATCCCTCACACTGACATTTGGAATATTTTGCAATTCACCTTCATCTTTTTTCTCTGTTACCCCTAGTTCTAATTAGCTCAGTTCTTTCACAGGCAGAATCCCTTGGCTCTTCTCTTCAGTGCCCACCTGCCATCAGTCCTAAGAGTCTGCACTCCAAAGTGATGCTCACTCCAGACTCCTCAGGCTTGGTGTGATACTTAGGTGCATTCAGTGCCTATAGCATTTGAGTTTTTTCTCTGTTTTCAGTACCTTATAACTGATTGGTATGCATTCAAGTATATCACAAAGATAGCCTTATCCCTCCATCCCTTCTTTACTCTCTGGCTGTCTTTCCATTCTACAGTAGAAGCAGTCTTTAAGCTAAGGCCAGTTTAACATGGAGGACTTAACCTGTGAGCTATTGTGTTCAACTCTGTGCTTGAGTTTTCCACAAGGTGCTAGTAAATATTGCAGATACGTCCAAGTTCTTGTTGAACAATGTGTGGAGGTTTAAATCTGGAGTGTCCCCCAAAAGCCTCATGTTCCTATGGATACTGTGTAGCGTTGGGAGGTGGGGCCTGGCTGGAAGGGGCGGATGCTTGGGGCTTGACCTGGAGGGGTGTGTGCTGGTTCCGGCCTCCCTCCCAGTCTCTCTGTTCCAGCATGTTGTGAGCATCTCTGCTGCTGGAGCTCTGGCTCTGCCCCTGCCCCCACTCCAGCTCTGCCATGTGCTTCCATCAATTTCCAGCCACCTGCTTGTGAATGGACTGTGACCTCTGAAACTGTAAGTTACAGTAAATCTTTCCTCCCTAAGTTGTGGATGTTGGGTATTGAGTCACAGCAACAAAAAAAGTAACTAAGATGTAATGGGAGTCCCATTTAATATTATCCCATGTAATATGTTATCTCTACCTGATTAATGATGTCTTGAGCCTGAAATACTTTGCTTAGAACAGAAACTACCCTGAGAAGGCCAGAGCCCTTCCAGGCAGGTCTCAGCCTCGCACAAAGTGAGTTGAGAAACTTTGGACATTTGGTATAGCTGTGGGGGAAAAGAGGGTGAAACATGGCTGACCAAAAAAATGAATTAGAGCTGGAGGAATAGCTCAGTGGTTAAGTGCTTGCCTTGTAAGCTCAAGGCCCTGGGTTTATTCCCCACCACCATATAAATTGGGTGTGGTGGCACATGCCTATAATTCCAACAATTGGGAGGCTGAGGTAGGAGGATTGCTGTGATCTCAAGGCCAGTCTGGGTTACATAGTGAACTCAGAACCAGCGTCTGGACTACATAGTTATACCCAGTCTCAAAAAAAAAAAAAAGAGTTTAAAAGATAAATTAGCCTTGTAAAGCATATAAGTCTGTACCTTTTAAGCATGAAGCTAACTCTCCAATGTAGCTTTTGATGATTGACAGAGTTTTATAATGAATAGTTTAATTTTCTATTTATTTATTTATTGAAGTAATGGGAATTAACTTATTTATTTATTTATTTATTTATTTATTGCAGCAATGGGGATTAGACCCAGGGCCTCCATATTGAGCTACATCCCCAGACTTCCTCCTGGTTTTTGTTTGTTTATTTGTTTTGAGACACATTTTCTGTAGTCCAGGATGGACCTAAACTCACTGAGAAACCCAAAATGGTCTTGAACTCACTCAGTTCTCTTGCCTCAGCTTCCCAAGTTCTTGGATTACAAACATGTGCCAACATGTGCCACCACACTGGCTTTTTTTTTAATTTTTGAGACAAAACACACACACACACACACACACACACACACACACACACACACACACATTTTAAGACAGGGTCTTGCTAAGTCATTAGGTTGCCCAGGCTAGGTTCAAATTTTTTATCCTCCTGTCTTAGCCTCCCAGGGTGCTAGTATTACAGGTATGTGGCACCACACCTGGTTGACTCTTTTCTTGAGCCATATCCAACCACTCCTCAAGCTTTACCTAACACCAGGACTCACCTGCTTATGTTCCCTCTGCAAGCCTTGGGTTTCAGCATTCTTCAGGGAGTACTTCAAAATTGGGACTAGTTTTGTGCTCTTGGGCCAAGTTCTTAGAGATGCCTCATGGTCGGCTTCCTCTCCCTGCCATAGGGCTGCAGTGAATACACAGGCATCTTTTGCCTGCACTACATGCAAGCATTTCCTAACTAGTCTTCTGTCCTTGTCATGCATGGATATGTTGTGCAAGCCGCACCCCAAAAGTTCTCCTGTCTGGATCTGAGATTAGCACTCCAGGTTCCCACACACTACAGAGGACAGATGTCAGATGCCCCAGTGAGTGGTCTCCCCATAGTTCTTTTCTTGAAGCTTATGGAAAAATGACATTTCCCCAGCAAAAGGCTGATACAATCATATATGCAGACTAGCTTTAGAAACTGAAAATGGAGAATGGCTGGGGGCAGAAACAGGGTATGAATCCGTCACGTGCTGTGGCCCTGCTATTTCGGCTTTACAGATTAGCAGATGGGGGTCCAGAGGTGAAGCTGCCACCCAAGGCCACCGACTTACCAAGCAGCAAAGACAAGAGTCCAATCTAGATCACTCGGCCTTCCAAATCGGTGCTCGTTATTGCTGTCAGTTACACGCGTATGAATTATCATTTTTACGACGCATGTAGCAGTGAACCTCAGAGGACAGTTCTGGTATAGGAGAAGCCATGCTCCTGACAGCTTGCTCTGCCATAGCAGCATGCTTCCACTCAAGCAGAAAGGAACAGCTCTCACTATAGTGCCTGTAGGTGACGTGATTAAAGTTGCTGGGTTTCCTCCTGGGACTGTTGCTTGTCCAGGTGTCTATATATTACTGCATTTTGTTAACAGATTGTCTACAGGCAGCCTTGCTTTCTTCCAGTTTTCCTTATGGTCCAATCACATTTATGTGTATTTTTCTTATGCCCTCTCTGGCTTCAGATGTGTTCCTCCTTTCTTTTAGCCCCTTAAAAAAAAAGGAAGAATGAGAAGAATTCAGAAGGCAGGTACTAAGTTTGGAGTGTTTCGTTCAAATTGAGTTCTATCGCTTTAATGCTGCCATTATGGTTATGGAAATAAAAGAATGCAGATACTGAGACTCTCAATCAACCCTGACCAGTAAAATTACATTGCTAGCCAAATGCTGCTTTAAGATTTTCTAGTAGCCATGTTAAAGAGAAGTAGATGAAACTAATTTTAGCAATGTACTTGTTTAACCCAATAGAGCCAGTTAAACATGATCCATATAAAAACGTATCAATGAGATATTTTATATTCTTGGACTAACCCTTCTAAATATTGTGTGCATTTTATTCTTACAGCACATCTCATTGTAGACCAGCCATGTGTCACAAGTTCAGCAGTGTAGTGTAGCTTGGAGCTACGCTATTGGCCAACCCAACTCTCAAGAAATGTTTCAGTCCTAATAAATCTGTGACATGGACTATCTTGAGAAGAATACTGAGAAAGCAGGCAGGTTTCCAAACCGTGAGAGTAAAAGTGATAAGCAGAACAAAACATGAGAAAGATAAGTAAACTAAGGGGCTGGAGGCAAGAACAGGGGTTAGAGCGCTTGTCTAGCAAGCACAAAGCACTGAGTTGCATTCCCAGCACCATGTAAACTGGGCATGGTGCTGCATACCTGTACTCAGATTGCTGTAAGTTTGAGGCCAGCCTGGGCTACATACTGAGTTCAGGACCAGCCTGAACTACAAAGTAAGACCCTGTCTCAAAAATAAGCAAATAAATAAATAAAGTAAAATAAACACAACACAGAAATATAGTGGGTACCCAAAGTTTACTTAATTGCTAAACAAGGGAAACTTCAGAGAGACAAAGATACAGAAAAATTTAGGGACTTGGAATCAAAGAAAAGAGTTTGAAATAGAAACTGAACCAGTGGTGAGGCTAAAACTTAAACTTCATGGGGCTGGAGGAATAGCACAATGGTTAGCACATTTGTTTAGCAGCACAAGGCTCTAAGTTCAGTTCTCCAGCGTCACATAAATTAGGCATGGTGGTGTATCCCTATAATCTCAGCTCTTAGGAGGCCAAGATGGGAGGACTTCTGTGAGTTTGAGGCCAACCTGACAGTGAGTTCAAGATCAGCCTGGACAGCAGATCAACCCTTCTAAATAACCTCATTACTTACAAAGTAGTGTCTGTTAAGGTTTAGATCTGAAATATCTTCCCCAATCCTCATGTGTTTAGAAGGTTATTTCAATCATGGAATTTAATCTATAGATTTCATGTGCTATTAAGAAGTAGGGCCCTGTCAGCAGTGGTGGATCAGGTGTATATGTCAGTACGGGTATATGCCAGTTCCACCCCTCCTAGTACTCTCTCCACCTTCTGCCCTGCTCTGCCAACCAGCTCCGCCCCAGCTAGGCTCTCTGCTATGCCTTTCACTATTGCCAGACACCCATGAAAGGACTTAGACCTTCTGAATCTGTGAGCTAACACAACCCTTTTCTTTCTTAAGTTGTAGGTATCAAGTATTGCGTCCCAGCAGAGAAAGTAAGACTGTATCTTCAATATTAACCAAAAAAGCAGCAACAACAACAAAAACAACAAAACCCCAAACAACCAACTAGTCGGTTTCTGAGAGGGCTAGTATACAAACACAGGTCGTGGTTACTCATCTATTGAAGAAGGTTGCTTTTCAGAACTATAGTCTTAATTTGTCTCCTAACTCAGAGCTGTTCAAACTCTACAAGGTGGGTAAATGCTAAAAACGCTCAAAACTTTAGTAGGTCTTATGGTTTGGATCTGGAATATTCCATAAAAGTCTCATGTAGTTGGATGTTATGGAGTATCTATGGAACTATGTGCTCTTAGGAGATTGGGGCCTGGCCTGGAGAGGTGGATTAGATTATAGGCATGTGACAGGTTGTAGAATGCAGTCATGTGGATTGGATTACAGGCGTGTAGTGGGGGCTTAAGCCTGGAAGGGGCAAAACATTGAGGCTGGACACACAAGGATTCACTGGGATGGGACCTAAAAGGATTTACGCTGCTCTCTGCCTTCCTTCTGGACTTGACTTGGCTTCCTGTTTGCAATACCATGAGGAACTTCCTCCATCTCTGCCTCTGCTATGTGTTTCCATTGCTGCTGGCTGCCCATGAATGAACTGTGACCTACTGAAATTGTGAGCTAAAATAAACTTTTCTTCCCCTAATTCGTGCATGTTGGGTGTTTAGTCACTGTGACAAAAAAAAAAAAAAAAAAAACCCTAAGACTATAGGGAATCAGAATACTGATCTATTGAAACATAATAACTCCTAGATATTAAAATAGACAGTACATTTCCTTTTCAGATCATTCCCTTGTTAATCTTAAAGTTTGCTGCAACCTGGATTGGATACTGAAGTTTGATGAACATAAAATTAAAATGAAGGAGGTTAGGCAATCTCCAAGGAGTGTTCACTCACACTGTCCTGCTGTTGGACTCACCTCACCTTGTGGCAGGAATAGGACAGATATCACAATATGACCCCACTGGTCCCATTGGCAGATACACGGACAAGTTATTACTGTTGAAAGCCTCTACCATGTGCTTCCCAACAGAGATTCCTTTTGGTCCACAAACATGTTTTTTTGTTCTTGTTTGTTTGAATTGCTGGAGATTGAACCCAGGTGTGTTGCTTGTGGAAAACAATTGCTTTACTACTGAACCATGCCTCCAGCCCTTATTTGTTTTGTTTTGAGCTTGCACAATCACTTCTAGCCTCTAGGAAAATCTAGTCATTCTCTGGGTCCACATTCTCCAATGACAGCAATCTCTCAGAACCAAAGAGAATCTGCTGCTTGGATGGAGTGTGGTATATTGTCACAGCTGTACTGACCAGTTCCTCTCAGCGGCCTGACTCACCTGCTGGGCTCCTACAGCTTGGGACAGTGAAATTCCTGGTCGATGAAGACCTGTGATAACCAAGCCTATCTTCAGGCTTTTCTAGTAAAAAAAAAGATAATTACATATTTCTGTCTTAGTTACTTTTTCATCACTGTGACTCAATACCTGACATACACAACTTAGGGAGGAAAGATTTATTGTAGCTTACAGTTTCAGAAGGTCACAGTCCATTCACACGTGGGCAGCTGGAAACTGGTGGAAGCACAGGCAGGGCTGGAGCGGGGGCAGGGCCAGAGCCAGAGCTCCAGCAGCAGAGATCCTCACAACATGGTGGCACAGAGAGAGACTGGGAGGAAAGGCGGAACCAGCTCATGCCCCTCCAGGTCAAACCCCAAGCCCCGCCCCACCCCTTCCAGGCAGGCTCCACCTCCCAGCCCTACGCAGTGTCCGTAGGAACATGAGGCTTTCTGGGGACAATCCAGATCCAAACCACCACAATATTTACATATAGATGTTATTATATATATAATTTATATATATATATGAATTGTGTGTGTATATATACATAGATACATATAGTGTAGGTATATGTATCTATCTATCTATAGATAGATAGATAGATAGATATACACACACACAGAATTTGGAGCTACATAACTGATAGACTTACTATTTTTTATTGTTAACTAATCAAAAAATCCCATCTTTATCCCCTATTACATATATATTAGGACTGACCTACCAGAATGGATTACATCTGATAAATGTTAGTCTTACAATTGCCAATTATGTAATATTTCAGTCTCTGAGGATTAACTCTTCTCTTGGTTCTTGGTTCTTACTTCTTCTTATACACTCATTACAGATAAGGCAAGAAAGTATAAAGAATTATAGGTGAAATTTTGATATACACAAAATACTTGACAGATTAAGTGGAATGTGGTCAAACTCTGAGCAAGAATAACCTGTTTTTTTTTTTTTTCCCTCCACCTACTGGACATATCACGGTCAGCTTGGCTTCTGTTTACTAAATCTCAAGTTTAAATTTTAAGTGATTAAAAAAAAAGTAAGTGGTGACGGCCCTTTGCTCTCAGTAGCATTTGGGAAACAGTGGTGCACGAATCAATTACACGAATCCTTTATATGACAGCGTTTTTATCACAATTGCAAACCGTTGCCTGTCACGCCCATCGCTGTGCCTTCAGTCGGGCTGTTCCTACATGGTGAAAGTTATCAGCCTCGCTTTCATCTTCCTCACTTTTTCCCTGCTTACTCTCTGACGTAATTTCTGTCCATCAGCCGGGACAGTCGGCGAGAAGACGGGAGGAGAGGGAAATGGAACTCCTCTTAATTCTCTTAACAGGAAAAGGGAGATGCGGCTAGCATAGAGCTGGCCGCGGATGGTTGGCAGGCAGGCTCAGGCCCCCGCGTGTCTCCCCGTGGGCTTGCGCGTGCCCTCCGCGCCTCCCTTGCGCTCTGGCCCTCACTCGAGCAAGCAGTACTCATCTCTTGTCTCAGGCTAGCTTTCGCAGCCGCCTCGGCCCCGTCACCGCCGCCCCAAGAGGGCTCTGTCTCTTCACCCCGAGCGCGCTTCAGCTTGACCTAACGTCCCCCTGCTTGTTCGTGTACCCCAGCTGGCCGCTATTTCCTGCTAGCGTTACTATGCCGTTGGCGAGCTTTCCAGGAGCCAGGGGACACGGGAGGGCGCTCTTGGCTACAGTTGTGGTATGTCAACTTACAGACTGCATATAAAAATCATGACTCGGGGTGCCGCAAATCAGTACAGAGCATGGGTCAGATCTGCAGCCGCTCGAAGGACTTGGGGAGCCATCCTCCCAGGTGATGGGTAAGTGGCTGTGGAAGACGACGGTATTTGGATACGATGCCTCTCTCAGTCCAAGCTGCTATCAAAATGCCGTAGACCAAGCAGCTTAAATAGCAAAAATGTCTTTCTCACAGTGCCGGAGGCTTAGAAATCCAAGATCAATGGATTCAGCTGCTGGTGAAGGCGGTTTTTCCTGGTTTGCACAGAGACCCTCACGTGGCAGTAAATAAGATCATGCTTCTGGTGTTTTTGTTTTGTTTTGTTTTGCACTGAAGATTGAACAAGGGCCACCGAACCACCAAGCCACATCCTCAGCTTTGCGTTTGCTGCTTTAAAGTTTAAACTCCTCAGTCTTAAAATAAACTTTTTTTTCATAATAGTATTCAAGAGGTCAGGGCTGATGTGGGCTGAGCCGAGTCAACTGAGCCATCATCTAGGGACGCACTGAGCTCCTCTTCTTGCGGTTCCTGAGGGTTCCACCCTTGAAGAGCAGGAGCACCGCAGGGACATACCTCATAGCTTAAACCAGCTCAACTGCAAGGTCATGTTCAACTTCACTGTCTCAGATGAGATGGTAAGTGCTTCGGCATAGGTATTTTATTCAAATTACTCATTTCTTGATTCTCATTGTAGATCTGGCAAAAAAGCAGTCAACAGCACCTATTCCACAGCCTAAATTTTGGGCTGCCCTGAAACGGTCCCTGTTAAACTCATTAGTCGACCACCTTTAATCTCAGTCTCCAATGAAGTCTAAGCCTTCTTTAGTTTTTCTCCAAAACGTTCCAATTTCCTCCTACAAACCAATCTTCTAAGGCTTTTAAACTATAAGGTCAAGTATCGTCACAGTAACAACTTCACTCTTGGTCCCAATTTTCTGTATTAGATACTTTCCCCTTGCTTGAGGAGGAAAATACACTCTTTCAGGCTAATTATCTCTTCTGATCGGGGCCCACCTTCAAACAGCACAGTCAGCTATGAACTAATAATGACTAATCCACTGATGAATATAGTACCCCAATAATGTAATCACCATCTGAAACAGACTTTTGGGAGACATTTTATATCTAAACCATAATAGTTACTAAGTTGGCTATCTTTATCCCGTAAGAAGTAGGGAACGTTGAATGATCTGAGTAACAGGGCTAGGAATGTGGCTCAGCGATAGAGTGTTTACCCTTGCTGGCATATACCCCTGGGCTCAATGTCTAGCACTTCCAAAATGAATAAATAATAGTTTGAACTGAAGGATGCCCTAAGTAGATCTATGTGATGAAGATCTTGCTTTGTAGCTTCAAACACAGATTGGAGAGGAAGTGGTCAGAGAGAAAAAGATAAGCAGAGACCATAGATACCTGTCAGCCCAAGCAGCTGACAAGGGTCATAGCAGTGGTAAGTAGACCGATAAGAGATGTATTAGAGATTAAGCTATCAGAATTAAATGGTCACTGGTAAAGTGGATAAGATTGAAGAGATAGTGCAGAAAGACTCCTAGGTTTCTGGGTTGCAGAACAAGATCAATGAAGGTGTGTACCTGAGAGAGAGGAAATGGGGGGAGAGACATATTTCTGGGGCAAAGGGTGGGGGTGAAGGGTAAGTAGATCCTTGGACACCAATGCCAACTTGGACCAGGACATAATTTCAGATGTCCTCTTAGCTACCACCGTTGTAACTTCTGTATGCTCTAAGTGATGACAGCAGCCCTAGTCCACAGACGCAGACACAGTCCACTTCTTTCTTTTCTAGAACTGAGTACATCGTGCACTGGCAAGGTATATGGACTGTCTGAGAGTTGCAGCAACACTGTAGGTGGCCCCGAGGGTCTCCAAGTTCCTACAGGCCAGGAGGAAAAAGTAAGGTCATGGTAACTTAATTTTATTTTGATCCACAACTGAAGAAACTTAAAGTCTTCCCTAATAAACTATACAAATAGTATATAAACATATGCCTATTTTTCCTTATTTCTCCTTTTCTGGCATTGGGAATTGAGCCCAGGGCTGTCGCACTGAGCTACATCCTTAGCCTATTCTATTTTTTATTTTTTGGTTATGTAACAGGGTCTTACCAAGTTGCTAAGATGCCCAGGGTTGGCTTGGACTTGCCATCTGCCTCCCTTAGCCTCCCAGAGTACCGAGATAACAGAGTACCCTGGGCCTGCCTTGTTTTTATTTTCTTATAGTACTACTATTTTTTGAAAGCACTTACACGTCAGGTTGGTTTTTGCCAGTCTGCCCTATCGAATACAGGTTCTGTGATATTAGAGAATCAGCCCGTTTCATTTTCCACCTAAATAATGGGTTTCCAGTAGCCATGGAACAGATGAACTCGTTAGTCTGCGCAGTCTCAGAATGGGCCCTCTATGAGCCAGCCTCCCCACCCTCTGGCTGCATGGTGACATGCCCCTTCCTTCCTCTTCGGCTCCATCTTCCCGCAGGTGTGGGTGCAGCACTCTCCTGACAGCCACTACTCTGCCACAGCAGTGGTGCATCCTTTGTTATCAGAGTCCCCAGTGCCATCTCTTGTTCATATCTGTTCTAACCACACTACACCAGGGAGGATGTTCAGTGGGCCCAAGCCTGCCTTGCTGACCGGATAACACACCAGTGTGGAGAGGCCTGGGTGGCTCCCACTGAAGAGAAGGCAATCGCTTTCCCACATCCCAAAACAAGGTTGCCTTGAGCTTCTGGAATTTTTTTTTTTTTTGGAAAAATGACTTTGTTATTTGCAGTTAGCCCTCTTGCCTAAAAATCTAGTGTAAGACTATCCAGCGAGAGGCAGAGCGCTGTGCTGAAGCACCAGCAGGGGACAAGTAAGCTCTTGTGCGTTGTCTTTGTTCTTCATCTGACTTTTGTCTGCTTAGGCCCTTCAGTGTCATCTATAGTCTGTAGGAAAGCCTCTGCCAACCTGCTCCCTGGCATGACTCGACATATTGGCACAAACCCGTAGACATCATGAGAGCAGCAGCCGCGGCGTCTACAGCAAGAAGAATTTGGATTCGTTCCAAGGGTGGTGAGATGCAAATGAAGAGATTGGGTTAGGACAGTATCCTGAGGAACCAAGGCCTCAAGGATAGACATTATTGTCTGTGTGTGAGATGAGACGTGGGGGAAGATTCTGTGATGCTTTTGATCATTAGAGTTCATTCCCCACAGGTTCTGATAGGACAGAATTCTACTTTTCTCCCACATGTCTGAGGGAATCACTATTTTTCTCTCAATATTTTTTACCTTTCTCCTTGTTGGCATTTGGTAAACATGACGGATAGGTCAACAAGACCATATCATCAGGTATCCAGCTTCTGGTTAAGTGTTCTCTTGGGGTGTGCTTGAGCGGGTGTTTCTGAGAAGTAACACCTGAATGGTGGACAGAGTGTGGCAGATTGCCCTGTTCGTGTGTGTGGGCACCATCCAATCGGGTGAGTTCCTGAACAGCACAAAAAGCTGAGGAAGAAAGAATTCTTTCTGCCTGCATGCTTGTCTTTCAGCAGGGCAATCCTTATCTGTCTTTGAGCTTGGACTTGGTCTGGAACTTTTGCTACTGGTTCTCCTAGTTCTCAGGCCTTTGACTTGCAACTGGAACTATACTGTTGGCTCTCCTGGGTCTTTAATTGTGGGTCTTGGGACTTCATTGTTTCTCTGAGGAAAAAAAAAAAAACAGACTAATGCATAGGACTTTACTTCCCACCTCTCTGTGGATGGGTAGTGTTACGTGTCAATTCATGTGACTAATAGATTGAGGCCGTATCACTGTTACAGAACATTCAATCGCTGGCACGAGACACCTCAGGACTCTCTCTTCAGGTGGGGTGAGTCAGCCCAGAGAAGAACTGCACAAAGTGGTGGTGTCACTAGTGGGTATGTTGTGGGGGGTGGTTACTATAACCACCAAGCACAATTGACGACCCCAAGTTCGTGGCTGCTTCATTATGTTGGGTTTCTGAGAATCTTTGAGAAGCAGAATCTCTACCACTGACATTTTATAGGCAAGGATATGGATGACATGGAAATTCATTTTTGAGCCACTAAAGTTTGGGTTTGTTGCCATAGCACAGCCTCACCTGTCCTACCTCATGCAGCTCCTTATCCCCTCTCTTCCCTGTTTTTTCTTAAGAAGTAAGATTTCCAAGAGGTACCTGAATACTTCTCCTCTGTCTTGGAGTATATGGAAGGCTGACTCCAGAGCCAAGAAATATTCTGGAAAAAAAAAAAAAACGCTCAAAGGCAACAGTTTAAGTCATATGTGCTCATTTGGCTGTATCCTACTGATATAACTATAGGAGGCTGACAAACATGCAGTCACCTGTATAGACAGTACTGACTTTCCCTAAAGCACTGATATCCTTTATAAAGACAGTACTGACTTCTATGAAGCACAAATAACAGAAATATTTCAGTATTTCAGTATTGTAGGGAAGGGAACATCAGCCTTCTGTCTCCTCACTGGGAGATGGGAATCAGCGATTTTCTTGACATCCCAGGACTTGATGGGTCAGGTTTTAAAGGAATCCCACAATCCCTTATACTCTGGCCCGTGTTTCTTCTTTTGTCAGTTCATTAAGCAGAGTTAGACATGTCCTAGCCTTTCGCTTGGGCTAATTCTCCTATAGCTTATCTGCTTCTTTCTACATGGCTGTGTTCATGAACTTGGGGCCTTCCTAGCTGAAAATTTCCCATGTCTCTCTCTTTCTCTCTTTTAGGCCACTAAAGTTTGGGTTTAGAAATACATGGTGGGGGGACAGAAACTACCACTTAGCCCATTAACTTTTTACCTGAGCTCATTTTAATGTTTTACCAAGAATGATTTCTACAGGTGTCTCAAAATTTGCCATACATAGGACAAATTAACAAACTCATACAATTTTATTTTATTAATTATGACTATATTTGTATGTATGGTGATTTGGGGGGCACTCTGTATTATGTTGACTTTGCTAAACGAGACCCACACACTGCAGATTTTCCTACCCTATGTAATTCTGAGTCTGGACCTAAAGAGATATTTTGTATAAGATTTAAATGAAACATTTTAGACATCTTTTGCACACTCAGAAGGTGGGTGCAAGGGCACCGAGTCCTGTGGCAACTCATATTGTGATTTACTTTTATCTTGTGATATGGTATAACCACCAGGACTGCAGCCCTTCTAGCTCCTACCTGGTCCTCTTGCTGGTCTTGCTGAGTTGCTAAATTACCCAGGGTGGGCTTGAGTCTTCTGTCTCAGCTTCCCAGAATGCAAGGATTACAGGTCTGTGTCGCCAGACGGGTTCTCTGACTCTTAAATCAGGTATCTGCTTAGCTCCGTGCAGGTGCAAGCTCCCCCTGCAGAACGCCCTGTCACTGAAACAACCTGGGTTTTAGCTCCTCCTTGTGGTGTCCAGCCCATCCCTGCATCCTCCACCTTCACACCCAGCTGGCCTTGCTGATGTCCTACTCTGCAGTGGCAGGGCCCAGCGCCGGCCGCGGAGCCAACAAGCCACATGTGGAGGGCTGCACAGCTCTCCCAGGAGTGTCAGCTCAAATCTTACCATACGCCAGTCTTCATGCTCTACTTTCTTGACTGAAAGCTGACACAGACGTACCAAGGGGCTTTTGATTGTTTTCTTCCACTTTCATCACTTGCCCACTTTCCTTGGGCATCACACAGTGGGGATGAGAACAGTTAGCAGGTGGGTCAGGCAGGGTCCTCTAACCAAGGCCTCAGCCAAATTTATTTAGCTATCCCCAGAACATCAATAAAAAATAGAAATCTGGAAGTCAGTAAAATGGCTGAAATAGGACTGGAAGAATACTACACTGGTTAAAGAGCCTGCTTAGCAAGCGAGAGGCCCCTAGTTCAATTTCGCAGCCCCACACAAGCTCAGTGTCGTGGCACATGCCTGTAATTCCGGCACATAGGAGTCTGAGGCAGGAGGGTGGCTGTGAGTTCAAATCCAGCTTGGACCACATAGGAAGTTCCAGACCAGCCTGGACTATAGAATGAGACCCAATCTCAAAAACAAACAAACAAAATTGGTAAAATGTCTCATTACCGGACAAAAAAAGCTGCAAATACTTTTAAGGCAATTTAACACTTGAGGCAATTGGGACAGCAAGGAACATAGAGGCTCACTGAGATGAGATACTTTCCCTGCATGTGGGATTCATTCCTCATGCATTAAGCACCTATCACGTGTTAGGAATTCTGCTAGTAAGATAATATTGAGTTATTAAATAATATTAAAAGAATAAAATTAGCATTTTAAAGGTTTATTTAATACTATGCAATGTTTTAAAGGGAAAAGAGCATAGAAAAATGCTTGGCTTAAGCACACAGTCACTGCTGCTGGATATCTATTCTAAATGTCTCCTCCGTAGCATTGTGTTGAACTTGAACACTCACAACGACCTTCTAACGACTGCAGTGGATGCTGGCGGTGCTGTTCTCTCCCACCCCGTTTGCCAGGCAGGCGTGCCACCTCCCAGTCGCCATACGTGTTGCTTGCGGATAGTTTACAGCTTGTCTTTCTCTGGAGACTTGACTTCGATCCAGCAGGAGTCATGTGAGGAGGTGACCTTTCGCACCAGCCCTGCCTGCGGACGGTTAGCAGCACGTGGACTTTTGCAGACCTATAAAGATTCTCATTTACACTCATTTACTTACCTTTACTATGAACTCCCTCACAAATGCATTTTACAAATGTGAAAAAAAAGAGTGTAATAGATTCTACATCCTAGGAAATATTTGTTAGTGGAAGAAATAGAATTAACAACATTTGCCTACTATAATCACATGCAAATATTTCTCTTTTAATACCATGTAATTATTTTTTGCTTTATTACCTATGTTTCTATGTAGTAAGAAGTTTAAAAACATATGGATAAATATACGAAACCTAATAGATATTAATATTTTAAAAGGATATTTATGTATCTGAGAAAATAATAGTGGTGTTTATGTGATACTAACCAACGGTCTTAAGAGCAAAAAAATATAAAACTGCAGGCCATTCAGCAAAGTAATAATATGAATGTTAAACCCTTAGCTAGTATTGTTCTTGCTTTATTAAGTTATGTTTTCTAATTACAGAATTCCCCCAGAGTCTGTATTCTGAAGCTCTCTCTTCTAGCCTTTCAGAGACACACTGTTTTCTCTCCTGCTTCTACAGCACCTGCTGATAGTCCCAGTGCTGGAGTCCTGGACCCAGAACTCAGCTGAGATGAGTGCTGGACCTCGAGTCCTGGGCTCAACTGCTGCTTTATGGTTTACAGACACTTACTTTAGTTGTTGTTATTCTGAAGAAATGGAGGACAGAAAACACCCTTCACAGGAGTTTTGTGAAGATGACTTAGGATAGCATTGGATGGCGCCCGGGCCGGCGTCTGAAATGAAGGAGCTAGGGCAACAAGCAAATCCTACGCTAAGACATGAGGGTGCGGATCACCGCAGAGCCCCTGAAGACCAACATGATGCGCTAACCTTCCTCATTTAAGCTGACTGATGACCATTTTTTTCTAACTTCTTACGTGTCTGTTGTTGTTCCTTGTGGTGCTGGTGGCAGCGGTGGCAGTGGTTTTCGAGAAAACACTTGAAGTTCATTTCCAGACGCCGTGATTCTTTAGGATTTGAATACATTAGTTTGCAACTCCAACTAAGACATTCTTTTACATAAGTATTCACAGCAAAATGGTCAAGATCAGGAAGTCTAACTGTCTAGCGTTAGTAAGTTCATGCGCACATTTCCCAGTTGTTTCAATGAGGTCTTGCATTGCATTTTTCCAACCTAAGATCATAAGTAGTTGTTTTTGGGTCCTATGTGGGAAATTTTTGTTTATTTCGTGGTTGTGAAGAATTTTCTTCAATTGTGTTTAGAAGGTTTAAAGTTTTAATTCTTATTTCCAAGTTTATAAATGGTTGATTTACTTCTTAATGGGCAATAAGTTATTAACATCACTGTGTATTTGATACCATATTGTACCAGTATGATCAGGAGAGTGCCTTCCAAGTCAGTTCCCATGGTTTTGACACATTTCCTTAATTTTCTTTCTTTCTTTCTTTCTTTCTTTCTTTCTTTCTTTCTTTCTTTCTTTTTAGGCAGAGTCTCACTCTGTAACCCCGAGGGGTCCTAAACTCACTGGTGCCTTAGCCTGAGTGCTGAGATTACAGGTATGCCCCTCCCACACCCAGCTTTATGTGATCTGGGGAACTGAATTTAGGGCCTCACACTTGCAAGACAAACACTTTAACCACTGTGCCATTCCTCCAGCTGCACAGTCCCTTAATTTTTGAGCATGTTTTTATTATATGGAGCAAGAAGGTATTCCAGGCTCATCTTGCACTTTCAGTGCTCTGGTCCTGAGATCCTCATCTTTTTATGTGATTTTTTTTCAAAGAGTTTTCACTCCTTTTTGCGCAATTGATACTTCTTTATTTTGATTTGCAGTGCTGGGGATCAAACCCAGTGCCTTGTACATGCTCGGCAAGCCCTGTGCCCTGAGTTGCACCTTCAGCTCTTCATGATCTACCCTTTTCCCTTCCCTCCTTCCTTTTTTTTTCAGTTCTATATTTTAAAGCCAAGTTTTGGGTGCCAGGTCACCACTTCTGTTGGGTATTACTATTTTACATTCTTTTAGTAGACAAAGCTAGGAGATATCTGTCTATATGTCTGTCTCTTCATTTATATTATCCTAATCCCTCCCCTCCCCTGCTAGGCAAGTGCTGTGCCCTTCAGGATTCTGTCTTATTTCATATTTGTGTCTCTCTTCTCCTACAATAGAAACCCTGTTTCCTAATACATCAGATATTTACTCATTAGCTTAATATTACAATATATAAAATAATTTGAGAATCACTACATGGTCTGCTATTAATTTGTCATATAGTTAATTGTCTTGCATTTGTACTGTTTTCATTTTTCTCATGCAAGTTGATTTAATTTCATTTTTGAATGTGTAAAATATTTAATAAAACTGTAATAAAATATATAATCACAGGAATATCTATTCCTCTTCTATTTCTTCTGTTCTGTTCCTATCTGCCATCTGTGCTACGGTTTGGTTCTAGAGTACCCCCCAAACCTTCATGTGTTTGGGTCTAGTGGGGTGACTGTAGAACCATGCATTATTGGGAGACAGGGCCTGGCTGGAAGGGGCAGATGCTTGGGGCGCGACCTGGACAGATGATGTCAACTTGTTGAGACTTTGAGGAAGAAGAGCGCCCAGTTGTGTCTTGCTGACTTGTGGTTTGGGAGTGGGAGTGGGTGTGGGTGTGGAAGGCCTGTCTGGCAGCTTGGAGTAATTAAAAAAGAAGAAGAAGAAGAAGAAACATTGTGATAACTTCTTTCTGGGAAAGCTCTAGTCTTGTCTGAGTCTCCAGACACACTTAGTGCCTGCCTCGCTTGGCTTCTGTCTGCAATGCTATGAGCATTCCAGGTCAAACCTCCAGCCCCTGCCATGTGCTTCTATCATCCCTGCTGCTCAACAATGAGTATATGAGATCTTCTAAAACCATGAGCTTAGTAAGTCTTTCCTCCCTTAATTGCGGATGTTGTTTTATCCCAGCAACAAGAAAGTAACTGAGACAATCTACAAGTAACGAGCAGCACTTTCTGGCCTTTTCTGTTTTCTCTCTGCCTTTCAACCTTTCTACCTCTCTACCTCTCTCTCTCCCCCCTTCCTCTCCCTCTTTTTCTCTCTCCCTCTCTTATTCTTCCTGACTTTGAGGATCAAATATAAGGGTAGTTCACCATTGAACTATTAATACATCCCAGCCCTTTCTAATTTTTAAATTTTGAGTCAGGGTCTTGCTAAATTGCCTAGTCTGGCCTGGAATTTATAAGCTTCCTGCCTCAGCGTTCTGAGTAGCTAGGACTACAGGCCTTATCTCAGCCAACCCAGCGCTGTACTTCTTTAAAAAAATAAAAAATAAAACTTTCTTATTCACATGGCGTACCATGGCGTACTCATTTGTGCTTAGGTCTTTCTTACTGGGTAACATACCCTGAAAGTCACTGTGGATCAGTTTAGAGAAATCTAATTTGTTTCTCAGAGGCAGAGCATTTCTTTGTATGAATATCATAGGAAACCAATCTCCACGCTAGCGGATTTAGGTTCTTTATACCCTTTTTTTTTTTTTTTTTTTTTTGGCAACAGCAAGTAATGCCAAAAGCTGCAATAAATAACTTTGGGCTTGGATATTATTGTATTTTTAGAGGTAGTAACAGAATGTGGACATAAACCACACAGTAATTAAAATAGAGAATGTCTGACATTAAAATTATTCCACTCTGATAGGACACTAGCATGTAGATATAAAGAATTTTGAGATAAGGTCTGCAAACTTTTTCTGTAACATAGTAAATGCTTTGACCGCACTGAATCTATGAGAGCGATGCGAGGCTGGAGACGATACATACACAAACGGGCCTGGCCGGGTTCCAAAGTGATTTTATTTGCAGAACAGGTGGTGGGCTGAATTTAGCCAGCCGACCACAATTTGCCCACCCCTGCTCTGAAGAATGCCCTAGGATTGGGGGACATATGAGGTCAACACTAAATTGGGCAGGGAGCTCCCATCTCCCCACTGAACTCAAACTCTAGATACAGACGGTACGGCTGCAACTTGCAGGACAGACAGCTCAGAGTTTGCTGGGCCCCCGGGCCAGAACCTGCGGCACATGCCAGGCAAGCCAAAATCGCCCCTCTGGCACAGAGAAAAACAGAACAGCTTCTCCTGAAGCACTTGGCGACCCCTCCGGGATGTCCACAGCCAAGCGGTCACTAGGCTTAGGCTGGGAATGGGAAGTGGCTGAGGGACCGGCCGCTCTGGAGCTGCCTGACTGAACCACACTCTGCTGCCTGGATCCCAGCCCCTACATACCACGATCAGAGGGCACCACAGAGTAAGTGACCGCAAGGGGCCATGCACCACAACCAGAAACTGCCCTTCCTGCCGCAATGTCCCTCCACTGCCCTCTGCTGACAAAGAGTAACACTGTGCTCCCTCTGGGAGGAGTCCTGGACTGATCCATTGTCACAGAGCGGGGCTGAAGGGTGAGTTCCAAGCTGAAGGGCTCCCACGGTAAGTCATAAAGCTTTGTATTTGCAAAACTAAGGGTAAGCGGTGACTTTTCTAGAGCTGGGTGAGTTTTATTTCCGTCATGCTACCCCACATCCCCACCAGGACACATCGGAGCACCCTGTGCTAGGTTACAACCTCCTGGTGTGTTGTCAGAGTCTGCTTTTTGTCGATATGGCAATTGTGAAGTCTTCTCTCGTTGCAGTTTTGATTTGCATGTGTTAATATTAATGCAGTCAAACATCTTTCAGATATTAAAAGTTGCCTTTTTTGGTATCTTCCACCAATTTTTTTCTATGGGGTTACAAAGTTGTCAACTAGCTTGAAGCAGGAAAATAATCAGCCTATCACTGCAAATTATTTGTGAATAAATAGTTTGTAGGACTTCTTGTTATTGTTGCTTTTCCTAGAGACAAAAGTTCAAATATAAACTCAGGTTATTTGAATATTTATTGGGTCCCTCCTGAGAGCTAGCAAGCCGAGCCACAGAGGAAGATCCTGGATTTGCCGCCAAGGAGCTTACGTTGTAGTGGAGACACAGACGCGGAAAGTCCGCGTGTGGGAGCTAGTGAGCACAGGAATGAAAACGCCGGATGGGAGGCCTGCCGCTAGGGCCGTATGCTGAGGCAGCCGCTTCATGAATCAGCTGTGCGGTCTTCCGTGAGTCTTTCCCTACGTGTGCCTCCGCTTCCCAAGGTGGAGGTAGCCTAGTGTAGCTCTCAGAGCCATTGCAAGAGTTATGCAAGGTGTTATATAAATACAGCGGCTGGGCTGGGGATGTGGCTCTGTTGCCTAGCATATGTGAGGCCCTGGGTTCTATTCCCAGCACTGTAAAAAAAGAAACCAGTTACGTACTGCCTGGTACATAGTAAACACATGATAAATGGTAGCTAATAATAAAAGTGATAATAAGCAGTCACAAAGTGATAGAGAAATTTATAGACTGCTCTCTGGTAGCAAGTATGTGCTCATTATATTTTTACTGAATTTAAGTGTGTTATGACTAAGTCTTCGAAAAAATTTAAACCATATACCATAGATTTAGTTTACTGATAATCTTTAACATTTTCTTTCCTTTCCTGCCTCTTTAGACCGAGGGACTGAGCTGGAGTTTGTTTGCCGTGATGAGCCTTTGCCCGAGCTACACCCTCTTCTTCCTCCCCGTGTCCCTTTCGGTACCAGGGATAGAACCCAGGACTTCCACACTGAACCACATCCCCAGTCATTTTTATTCTTTATTTTGAGATCGGGTATCAATAAGTTTCCCAGCCTGTGTTTGAACTTGAGGTTTTCTGCTCTAGCGTCCCAGAGGGCTGGGGTTACAGGTGTGTGCCCATACCCAGCTATAATTTTCTTAAATGTTGATGAAATACAAGTAAATGTTTAAGTAATAGACAAATCACAAATATAGAAACCACTAAACTGGTATTCTGAATCGTCACTTACATAAATCAGGTACTAGTAAGATACAGCACTGTAGAATTTATGTATTATTAGCATTTCTGATGGTTTTAAAGAACTCAAAGATGTAGGCCAAGCAGAAAATTGATTACACTCATTTTCTCTCAATGTCTGTTAATTACCTAATATAGTCTTAGAAATGAAGTTGAATTTGAAGATCGTACCTCACATATGAATAACAAATGTTTATTTTAAAAAGAAGCTCAACATACCATGATACAATGCTACGTACCTCTTTCATTTTAAGAAAGAAGTCAACAAAAATATCCTAGGCACAATGATGTGGGATGTTCCAAAAAATGCAGCTTGTACACATGCAGCTATAGGAAAATATACTCGTTTTATTTTACTTTATTACAAATATACATAGAGGGAAACATGTAAAATGCAAAAAAAGAATAAAAGTCATGTAAAATCCCACAAACTGTGTTTGAATTGTCCCATAATGCAAAAGCAACTTTAGAACACTGAATTGCATTACAACAAAATAACCATATATGGTGATCTGGAACCCAGTTGGCTATGTAGAGTGTTAGGTGGAATTCAAAATGCCCATCCTTTGTTAAAATTTTTAGTTTGGTGGTACTGGAGATTGAGCCCAGGGCCTGCACACAGACCTCCATTGCAAACCCATTTTTGATTTTTTTTTTTTTTTTTTTTTTTTTTTTTTGAGATAGGGTCTTGCTCCATAGCCCAAGCTGGTCCTGAACTCATTACGGAGCCCAGGCTGGCCTTTGCTTTACAGCAATCCTCCTGTCTCAGCCTCCTGAGTGCTGGAATTACAGGTCTGCACCACCACCCTCAGCTTGTGTGGTGCTAGGGAATTGAACTCAGTGCTTGCTTAGTGCTTGCCTAAATGCTTGATAGGCAAGAACTAGTTTTGATTTTTGATTTTGAGACAAGATCTTTCCAGGCTGCCATGTTGCCTGGATTGGGCTTGAAATTGTGATCCTCCTGCCTCAACTTGCCCAGAATGCTAGAATTTTAGTTCTGTGCCACCAGGCCCTCTTAAACTGTATACCCTAAAAGAATGCATGCAATTATAAATTTTTCTAATGACTTTCATCTTGGCTAAGGGAAGAAAGGCTCAAGCTCAATAAAAATTTGAAACTTAAAGTCTTGCTTTGCTTTAAAGATATTTGATGTTTAAGATGGTACTCACAAAATGTTTTTTATTGGATATTTTTCCAGTGTAAAGGGTAGTTTTTTTTTTTTTCCTAAAAGATTTCCTGCGAGTACTTTTTGATATTACTCTATTAACTGAACAGGGCCTACTATGAGTTCTTCTCATTTGAGTTTCCCACTGTACTCAACTTTTCAATTTAATTTACAAGAAACTTATCTGAAGTATAAAATTTTGAGAGCAGATTAGGTGACTATTTCTCTAAATATTCCAAATTTTGTCTCTTGTTCAGGACTGTGGAGGAATCCACCACAGTGATCTGTGGAGGAATCCATCACAGTGAAACTGTTTCTGTTAACAGTTTTATTAGAATGCAACTCAATAGACAAGGCTTCAAAACTTGGCTAACATTGCAGCGCTTGGAGAATAGCCGTCGCTGTGTTAAGATTCGTATCTTCCATACCGGTTTTCAATGTTACACTTTAAAGGTCTTAAATTGATGTAGGTTTCTCAATAGATTCTCAAATGACTTTTCTCTTGTCATTTTTTCTTTGTAGCCCCATATCATTGTTGGTATCAAACCACCCCAGAGACTTCAAAGGTAAGAATAAAAGTATACAAAGGTTTAAAATGTGTCTGTCACCTTGCGTGTTCATTTTCCAAGGACATTTTTTCTGGCCCATATTAAATTAAATAAAAGTCATAGTGCTCAGCATTTGCCACTTTGACATATTCTACTTAAGGACGGATTACATTTTTAAGCATTTGTGAATAATATTAGTATTCAAAAAAGTCACAAGAGGCCGCCTAGAGTTGGACAGAGAGCAATTACCCAATAAATGATTTTGAGACATTCTATTCAACAGTTCTGTAGGTTGCTGGTGAGAGTGTAAATTGGTAGAACCTTTCTGGAAAGCAATTATGCGTTCTATGATTTGACTCATTAAGTCCGTCTGGGAATTCGCCAGAAAGAAATAATAAGAGACACAAGGTATGGTATGTGTGGGGTGATGCTTACCATGTTAAATGACACAGTGAAGATTAGAGAAAACCTCAACCACCTTCCACAGGGCTTGGTCAAATCAGTACATTCCACCCATATGATGACTTGCACACACTGCTTGTTGCCCAGTCTCCATTGACTTCTCGTTACCAACAACATTATTCCTGGGTCCAGCTATGTGTTTAGTTAATAATACTACCTTTCACAGTCTCCCTTTCAGAAAACAGTAGCTGTGAGATAAAGACAGAAGTCCTTGAAGGGGACTTCCAAGTGCCTGGACTTCTGTCTGGAGCCAGGTGTCTTAATCACTGATATGAGGTTGAAAGTCCAGCAGCCACTGGGGGACCAGGAGAGAAAAGCCAGGAGGATTGCATTGATACCCTTGAACCACTGTAACAAAGCCAGCAACTGCCTCCTTCCAGATGTCTCATTATATGAGAAAAAAGTAAGCCATTATATATTTATGCTAGTTAAATTGTGTTAATGGCAAGCACATATAATTTCTAATGGACACAGATGAAGCATTTTTGCAAACATTTAAAATTATCTTTCTGAAAAATGGAATGTAATATATAATGAGAATGTCTGAACACAAAACTCTGTATGTGTCCTATTTTATTCCTAAATAATAATATATATTGTATATTAATAAATAAGACTATAAAAATATTAAAATGTTAATATTGGCTGTCTTAGGATTGTGAGTGTCTTATTATTGTGATGTTTTACACTTTTTACTATTTCTGAATTTATACCATTGAGAATTTTAAAAAATATTTTAAGGATTACTTTATATAAGCTGGATGGAATGACACACATCTGTGATACTGGCATTCTGGAGGCCAATGCAAAAGGATTACAAATTCAAATCCAGCCAGGGAAATTTAGTAACTTAATGATATCCTGTCTCAAAATAAATAAATAAATAGCACTAAAGATGTAGCTCAATGTGTAGACTTTGAGTTTAATCCACAATACCATACAAACACACACAAAGGTAGCTTAGTACATACATGACTAATGTAAGTGTATATTGGTCAAATCAACAGTTTTGAAAAGGAAGGACCTAGATAGATTCTGAGCTTCTACCGTTTCTAAACTCTTTAGCTGTCCATCTCTCTCATTGCTTAATCAATTTTTGTAAAACAATATGAGACCTAGACAAAGAATTACATACAAATATTTAAAATAGCATTTATGTGCTAGAAGTACTGAAAATGCAAACAAACTGAGTGCCCAACACTAGGAAAGTAATTAAATGAGTGATTGGTATATATATCCTTTATCGTGAATACTTAGAAATCGTGATTCAAGCAAGAGAGATGACATTTTGGAACTAATTTTGTAGTTATTTCCATATCTCTACATTCCTTCCACTCATTGAAGCAATTGGAAAGGAGCATAAGTGGACTTAAAGAGACTCCCTGATGTAGAAAATGTTTATAGCCTCAACAAAAATTCGGTTTCTGTCTGATTCCACCACAAGAAAATAGTCACATTGGGAAAGGTAGGTTTTTCTGACTTAGGTTAATAATGTGTCAAGAGCTAAGCCTGAGGAATCAGTTCTTCAAGTTTGTCCTCTGTGCTCTGAAAGTGAGACCTTGAGATTGGCTGCCCAGACAGGAAGAAATGACCCACTGTTTGGGGAGGCTTGAAGTTCACCCCTTTCTGCTGAGAGGCAGCAGCAGCTTCTTTTTGTTTGCTTTAACACCTTGGGAGAAGTCATGCTCAAACTCATTTGCTCAGATATCGGCACAGAAAAACATTCAGAGTAACGACCCCCTATCTCCCAGTATTTTGGCCAACATTAAAAAAATACACAGAACAAAAAAGGATGTGTGAGAGTACAGAGCATATACTATGGTTACAGTTTTAGTCTACTTACTTTTTCATTGCTGTGACAGAATATTCGACATCCACAATTCAGGAAAGGAAAATTTGTTTTAGTTCAGAAGGTTTCAGTTCATTCGTGAATGGCTGGCGGTGGTGGAAGTATATGGTGGCCGAGCGGTCAAAAGCTGCTTACAGTATGGTAGAGAGAAAGCCAAGTGAGGGAGGAAGGAAGGAACTAGCAGATGCCCTTCCAGGTCATGTTCCAGTGACCTGCTCCTTCCAGAACAAGCCCCAGTGTTCCACTCCTTCCAACCATGCCCCTCCTCTTAGCAACACGCAGTTCCATAGGTACTCTACAATGTCCACATACATGAAGCTTTTGGGTAACATTCCAGATGCAAACCATAACAAGATCCATGAAACTTCTATGTTAGTGGTGTGAGTGTGTGAGTGTGTGTGTGTGTGTGTGTGTATGTAGGATCATAATATATAATGTGTTTCCTTCTGGGGATTGTGGTTAAAAAAGAGCTGGAAGACCTCTAATCAAGAAAATACCAAATGGGTCCAGGGAATCAGAGCTCTGCTGAAATAAAATTGCCTAAATACTTCAGAAAAACAAATTAGCAGCATGGAAGACTACATATGAACTATTATTATCAATTCTGGTACTCAGAGTAATGAAGAATTTTTTTTCACTGTTGAAGAAAGCATTACTTGAACTATGAAGGAGAAAAATGATGAAATAAAAAACCAGAGGTGTTCACTTATTTCTAGCATAATGCAATCAGTCAGTTCCAAAAACACTGCAATTAAAAGGCACTTACACATGGATGTTCTCACATGAAATGAAGGAATAGTACGATACACACTTAAGTGATTAAAAAATAAGCTATTTTGTTCTGACTTCACATTAAGATGAACAATATTGCATTATTTGGCTTATGGGGAAATATGACTCCCCAAAAACTGTATTCATGGCAGACAACAGAGCCTCTTAGTGATCAGTGAATCACAGGCAAGGTGAACCCCTCAAAAACTATGATGTTCTCCATTTTCCCTGCGAGTAGAGTGCTTTCCCCAGAAACCAGCTGGCTGTGCTGTCAGTGTTGGCACTGTGGTCACCTGGGGTGGGCTGTGCTGAGTGGGTTTGCCTGGAGTGTGACCTGGTAAGGGACTTGACTGATAGCCTCCCACTGGCCTCTAGGACTGAGTGGTTTCTGCTACTCAGGGATCTCAAGGTTCGTCTGAACTACTGATATTTTCCAGGCATTGCTACACTTTGGAATCACCACAGGGACAAGGACTTCGTGGGTCTTATTTCAGTATGCTTCAAGTTGTGTTTGCTACACAGAATGAATGTTTGCTGGAGGAAGGAGTGAAAGCGAAGGGGGCATCTGTTCCCAGATCCTAATCTTAGAACCACCCAGCCTCGCATGGACCCGGAAAGAAGGAGGAGAAAGAGGAGAAGGCCTGAGTGGCGGCCCTGCTCTGCGTAGCTACAACAGCTGTGTAACTTCCAGCATTTTCTGCAGCCTCCCCGCTTCAGATACTGCAATGATCATAGATTCTGCCACCACCATCCATTTAGGACAGTGGACACACCATCCTGTGTGCCTTCTTTGAATTTTTATTTTTTCACTGCTTTAATAAAAGCATGTAAATTAGCTGTACCTATAGTGAATGAAAAGCATGTATGTCAAAATATTAAGAACAAGTTCTTTTTTCCCCCACTATTTTTATTAATATACAGATTAATACATAGTATTTACAATGAATTTGGGCATTTCGTACACCTACGTATCACATCGACTTCACAATCCCTTCCTATTTTCTACCCTCCCACCCCCTCCCTGTCTCTTCCCTCGGCTCCGGCTATCACTTCGTATGGTTCCAAAGAATGTCTGTGTTCTGGGTTTTCCAAGGCCAAGAAACCATACAGTGTTTAACATATTAATCTTCCGCACCTAAGTCGTTTCACTTAAGTCACCACTCTACCTCAGCTTCCTATTCCTGTAATGGGTTCATAGTAGTTAGATCTTGATATCTCATCTCTGAATCCAACCAATCCCTTTATTGGGATATTCACCAAAAGTCTTTTTTTCCATATTTTCCTATATCTTTGTTGTTATTGTTACACCTGGCCTTATCCACCAGTTCCCATTAGAAAATAACTATAAGCATGTAGTTCAAAAGACTAGTTAATCTGGGAAAGAGAAAAAATAAATAGATACATAAAATTCAATTACCTTAGCTGAATACTGGAAGGTGCGTATTTGTACATTCACAAGGTTATCTTTACATCAGTCAGTTTCCTTAGGATAAACTTTCCTTAGTGACCTGATAAGCGAATTGCTACAACAATACAGTTAAAACTATATCACATTGCTACATTAAATGAAGTCAAATCTATACCACATAAACCTACTTAAAGTGACAGACATGAAGGCAAATTTAGTTATTTCAGAATTTCTTAACTTCCATATCTTATTTACTCATATTTCACTAATTACCAACACACATTTTTTCTCAGCTCATTCTCCTCTAGCTGTTGTCGCTTCTTCGCTGGGGTCATTGGTGTCACTGGTCTCCCTTTCACTTCCCAGGTTTCCTTTAAGTATTTTCTGCAATATTGGTTCAGTGGCTGCAAATTCCTTTAAGCTGTCTCTGTCATGGAAAGTTTTAAGTTCTCCCTTAAAATTAAAAGACAATTTTGCTGGATATACCAGGGGATGGTACAAGGGGTGCCAAAATTGCAGAACT
This sequence comes from Ctenodactylus gundi, assembly GCA_004027205.1. Classification (NCBI taxonomy): domain Eukaryota; kingdom Metazoa; phylum Chordata; class Mammalia; order Rodentia; family Ctenodactylidae; genus Ctenodactylus; species Ctenodactylus gundi. The sequence goes on from PVKB01001432.1 coordinate 92,285, forward strand.
CAAAAAATAGATGGGTACGAGTGATGGTGACTTCTGGGCCCAGATAACCAGTGAAATAAAGGAGGAATTAAAGCAGGACTTATTAAAGCAGGAAGCAAACCAGGAAGCAAACCAGGAAATAAAACAGACAGAGCAACAGCTACAAGAACACTTAGCTAAGCAAAAAGCAAGCCTTGAAAAGAAATTAGAGGAGACCAAAGAAGAAATGGGGAAGTGTGGTTACAAATCTCCTACAAAACGACCTGAAACCCCAGGAGATGATATCAGGGTAAATAAAGATGAATATGACAAAAACGATGGAAATTTCTGGGCCCAGAAATTCAATGAATTAAAGCAGGAATTAAAACAAGAAATAAAACAGACAGCAGAAGAGCTACACCAATACATAGATAAGCAAAAAGCAAGCCTTGAAAAGCAGCTAGAGGAGACCAGAGAAGAAATATACCAGAAGATAATGAAGACAAAAGAAGAAATTAGAGAAGAACACAGCAGAGATATAGAAAAATTAAATGCAGATATTCAGGAAATGAAAAACACACAGGTAATAATAAGCAACCACTTTAAACAACTTCAGATTAGAATGTCAAACCTAGAAAATAAAGTGAGTAAGCTGCAACATACAGGCCATGAAGAGCGCAAAGCAAAAAAAGAAAGTGAATCATTGCAACGGCTGATAGACGGTTCAAGGAGAAACAACCTCAGAATTATGGGAATCAAGGAGAAGACTGAGGACAAAACAAAAGGTTTAAAGGACATGTTTAATGAAATAATGGAAGAAAAGTTCCCAAATTTAAGAAAAGAAATGAACATGGAACTATTGCAGGCATATAGAACACCAAGCAACTTTGATCAGAAGAGATCCTTATCATGACACACCATAATTAAAATTCTAGAAACCCAACATAAAGAGAAAATACTAAAAGCGGTAAGAGAAAAACAGAAGGTGACCTACAAAGGTAAGCCCATCAGGATAACGGCAGATTTTTCAATCCAAACTCTAAAAGCAAGGAGATCTTGGAGCAATGTCATCCAAGCACTAAACGAACATAAATGCCAACCAAGACTGATATATCCAAGAACAAGTTCTTTAGATGATGGAATAAGTTAGTAATATTAATGGGAGCTTACAGGTGTGCTGAGGGCCAAGCCCCACACTGAATTCTCTAAATATTCTATTTACATTTGTGCTTACAACCACCCAATAAAATAACTTCTATTATCTTTGTATCATAGTGGAGAAACATATATAATATTAAGAATAGCTAGTGGCTAGTGAAGAGAAAATAGGTACCGGAAATAATGCTGAATGCTTTACATGTATATGGCCACTTAATAACTTTATGAAGGCAGTACATTTATTTTTCCATCTTACTATTCCATTTTACAGATGAAGGAAAGTAAGAATTCAGAAATATGACTTATGAGCAAAGAAAGAGCACAACAGATCTGGTTGCTTATTATTCGTCTCCAGGGGAACCACGACTTATCTTTGGCCAACCCCTGGGAGTGTGTCCTTGAGAGAATTCTTTGTTATTGATTAACAATTTTGCTATATTTACCCTGAACAATAGATCATGTTGGGTTGTCTGGCTGATTTGTACTAATATCAACATGGATGATGTATACCTGACTTCATTTTGGGGTCCTGCATCGGAGCAGTCATACAATATTGTGTAGCAGGATATGCTAAGGCTACCAATCCTGCGTATTAGCCCCATGTATTAGCCTGAGGCCCTAGCACTCAAAAAGTCTTCACTGGGCAGACATATTCCACACATATTTCTATATTTCTCTGCAAAAGATAAAACCTATTTTGTGTGGCTTTAGTTAAGGGAAATCTTCAAAAGCCTGGGCCTGATCAATGTGAACTTTAAAAATAAACACCTTTTCCTGATGCATTGTTGCTGTATCCTTTGTTAGAAAAAAAATCCCAGTACAAAATGTTATTGAATTGTGAGCTCATTATTAAATGAAACACCATGCAAGACTGCAGCGGGAAGGTGGTGGGAATGGAATCCCAGCGCAGGCAGCCTGACTTGCAGCCTGTTCTCCTGTTGCTAGAGCGTGGTGGTCCTGCACTTAAAATTGGCGCTATTATTACAATTTCTTTACTCTCTCTGCTTTCTAAGTCTTATGCACATCAATTGTTTTATAATTAAAAGAATAAAACCTTGGAACTATACATAATTGGCAGGAAGGAGTCAGAAAAAGAAATTGATTATAAGAAGGTAAATTAGAACGGTGCAATATAATTAGGAGCAATAAATTCAAATCAGAAAGTCTTATGGGAAAAATCTTCCTAATCTGAAGATAGGCAAAGATTTATTAGATAGGACACAAATCACAAGTGCTGATGAGGGGTGCCATTCTGTTTTGTGAAGACACTGTTAAGAAGATAAAAAGGCAAATCACATGTAAGAAAATATACATAACGACTATGTGTCACGTCTTTAGCCATCAGAGAAATGCAAATCAAAACAACACTGAGGTTCCATCTAGGAATGGCTGGTATTAAGAAGTCAAAAACGCTCCGTAGTGAGTTCAGGACCAGCCTGAGCTACAGAGTGAGACCCTGTCTCAAAATAAATAAATAAATACATAAATAAATAAGAACTAAAAACAAAACAAAACAAAAAAACGAATGCTGGAGAGGTTGTGGGAGAAAAGGAACCTCCCTATATTGTGGGGAAGGGGGTGGAGACCGTAAACTGGTACAACCACTATAGAAAGCAGTATGGAGATTACTCCAAAAACTGAAAATAGACAACCCATTTGATCCAGCTACAAATCTTTTGAGTATCTTCCCAAATGAATCAAAGTCATCATACAGGAGTGATACATGCATACCCATGTTTATAGCAGCACACTTTATAATAGCCAAATCTTGGAATAAGCCAGTATGTCCAACCACAGATGAGTGGATAAAGCAAATGTGGTATATTTATGGAATACTACTCTGCCATAAAGAAAGATAAATTTGAGTCATTTGTAGGAAAATGAATATACTTTGAGGCTACTATGCTTAGTGAAATGAATCAGACGCAAAAGGTTAAATATCACATGGTTTCTCTGATATAAGAAAATCTAACCAAAAAAAAGAAAAAGAGAGATGGAAGAAAGTAAGAAGACAGACTTTGAGGCAATGGAAAGGGAATGTGGGGGTGTTGACGGGGTGGGAAGGGGAAAGGGATGTGATATGTAAATTTAAAAATTAAAATAAATAAAAACACCTTTGATTTAAAAATATGTCTAACAAAGTACCGACATCCAGTAAAAAAAAATCCATAGGGGCCTGAGATCTTGCGTTTCTGACAAGCTCCCAAGAGAGGCCTATTCCCATTGGTCCAGAAACACGGAGTAGTAAGTCTTCAGAGAAGAGAGGCTGCATCTTCATTCAAACACCTTCCAGATCCATGGCACCAAGTGTGGTTATTCCAATGTGTAATTATTTCAATGGAGGAGCCATTCAGTTCAATGGTGAACATCCAATGAGGATTACCTGAAAAAAAATTTTTTTAAGGAAAGTAGTTTTCCTCAATATACTACAACAGGAATAAGGAGACTTTTTCTGCAAAGGGTTGGCTGGATACTCATGACATCATTCATGGTTCATACACAATTACAGCTTAAAAAGTAGCCCACTATATTTGGTAAAATGTTTAATTATCAAACAATCAATTCATCCACAATGTGATGGCTGCTGTGGCCAGCTGGATCAAATAATTTCATAGTCTGTATATGCCCATGGGCCAGACATTTCCTACCCCTGTATTACACTGATGGAAAGCACCAGCCCTGTCTTAGTTACTTCCTTGTCACTGGGACACCATACTGACACCCAGAACTTAAAGGTGGAGAAGTTTATTTTATCTCAGAGTTTCCGATTTGTGCGTAGTCAGCTGGTAATGGCAGAAGGGCCTATCATGGGAAAAGGCAGCTCATGGAATGGTGGAAAGGAAAGAAAGAGATTGGAGGGCAAAGCTGGGGCAAGAATATGCCCTTCTATGTCTCATCTTCCAGCAGCACATGGAATCATTAATAGATTAGCCTGTTGAATCCATTAACCTTCCCACTCCAATTGGCTTCAAGTACATGAGGCTTTTGGGGGACATTTCATATTCAAACTATAACATTCAACCCCTACACCTCCCCCATCCCCAATTCATGCCTATCTCATGCAAAACATATTTGGTTTTTGACAGTTTTAGCACTGCCAAAAGGTGCAAGTTGAAAGGCTCCTTTGAGGCTTAAGGCAAACTCTTACTGGTGAAACACTGAAGACCAAAAAGAAAATTACACGCTTTCAATACGCAATGGTATACGATAAAGATTCCAATTCCAGGAAAGAAAGACAAGACGATAGGTGTTAGACAAAAGCAAGCCCCAAATCAAGCAAGGCAACCATTTAACCTAGTTTTATGTTTAGCACTTGCAAGTTGTGTAAGATCTTAACTCCAGAGGGCTTATGGGGCCCTGCTCCCATGGCATTGCAAAGTGGCAAAAATCATGGCCTCTCTCTGGGCAGCTCTGTTCATTGCCTGTGGCTTTCCTCAACAGTAGATCTTCATTCCTGTCATTTCTAAATTTCTGAGGTCTCCACTGCACTTACTAGTTTACTTTCAGAGTTTTGTGCACTACCCGCTTGGAGGGTAGACTGGCCTCCCAGGCCCTCTGCTGATACCTGGGTGGAAGCTTCCCTAGCTCTGCAATTCTTGCATTCACCATGTTCATAAAATCAGCACCACCTGGATAATGCCAAGATCTGCCACCAGCTCAAATAGTAGCCTGGGCCCTTTGGACCATGACTACCTCTGAGTCCCTAAATGGCTAAACTTGGGGAAATGCTTTCCTAAGTGGTCTTTCAGTGAACCCTGGGTCTCTCTTCTCAAAGTGAAGATTTTTTAAGCCTTGATTCTGCAAACAACAGAGTCTTCAAGTCAAATTTCCATTACACGGATGCAAAGTACTTAACTTTTAAAAACGCTAGCATTTTTTTTTAGTAAGTATGCTCTTTATGACCTTGCTTACACAGGTGCTTTTTTTGTGGAGAAACTGCAAACTTTTCACATCTTCTTTGGGCTCTGCTGTTTTCTCCTGATCCTCAATGTAGAGCTGGCTAAAAGCAGCAGGCAGCACTCATGCTACAGCCTGCATGTTGGACTGCCTTGACATTTTCTCTGCCAGATTGATTAGCTCACTGCCTGTAGTCTGAATTTCATATGAAGTTGTAGGCACAGGCAAAATGTACACACTCTTTTTTCTAGACTATAACACACATGACTTTTCTAGATCAATTTTCAATAGAGTCCTTCTCATCTGAAATCTCTTGAGCCTGGCCTTTACAGTCTGCTTTTTTGTTTGTTCAGTTGTTTTAGACAGGGTCTCACGTTGTTGTCCAGGCTGGTCCTGAACTCACTATATACCCCACGCTAGCCTCAAACTCACAGCAATCCTTCTGCCTCGGCCTCCTGAGTGCTGAGATTGCAGGCATGTACCACATGACCAGCTAATCTTTATGTGGTGCCAAGGAATGGAACCCGGGGCCTTGTGTACACTAGGCAAGTTCTTTAACTATTGAACTATGTTTCTAGCCCCTACAATCTGAATTTCTATGAGCATTGTGGCCTTATGAGCTGTATCACAATCTCCCATCAACTTTGACTTACAGCATTCTAAAGCTTTATTAACCCTTAATCCCAGCACTCCAAACTTCTCAAACTCCTTCCATAAGCCAAAGGCTTCTCAACCACACAGTCAGATAAAGTCACAACAACAAGCCGCCTTCTCTGGTACCAATTCTTGTCATCACTTTCTCATTGCTGGGACACAATATCTGACACCCACAATTTGAGGAAGGAGATATTTATTTATTTTACCTCACAGTTTCAAAAGGTCTCAGTCCATGTGTCACTGGCTGGCAATGGCAGAAGGATCTGACATAAAGGAAGGCAGCTTGGGGAAGAGTAGCAAGGAAGAGGAGAGACAGGGTCTGAGCTGGGGGCAAAACACACACTTGTAGGCCACACTCCCTGTGGCCCATTCCTCCTCCTAGGCTTTACACCTCCTGACAGCACAGGAAATCGTCAGTAGACTTCTCCATGGATCCAGCTGGCCCACATAATCCAATCATCTTTCAAATGAAAGAAGCTTTGGGGATACTTTAGATTCAAGCTATAACTAGCCTCAATTGTTGCTGATAGCTAGAAGATTAGCTTTCTGCTTGAAACAGATGGAATGAGAGGCTAAAATTATATGAAAAGAGAGTCCTGATAAATCCTTAGTTTGAAAAGCACCTATAGCAGGTTTTTCCTAGAGTATACATTGACCACTGAATGACGAGGAAAAAAAGTCAGTCATTCTCAATTACAAAGAAATCAAACTTGAACCTCCTCACGTACGATTGTTCAATTGCATCCACTCCATTTCTTTGCACTCCTGAGCTGGGATTTGGATTTAGATTCACTCTCTCTCATTCAGCTAAGCTGTCAAGTCAACCTTGATGAGATGTCAATTGACAACCCAGGAAGATAATAGCTGTAGTCCTTCCATAGTCCTGAGCTTTTAAAGCTGATTTCTTTTGCTTTCTTCATTCCTGTTTGTTAAAAAGATTTTCCCAGAGTTGGCGAATACCTTCAATAGCATTATTTGAACCTGGTGATTAAGAGATCCCTCAGCTGCATTTTGTTATGTAATTACCTGTTTTAAAAAAAAAAAGGTCGTTTGTTGCTCTTGTTACTACAGCAATAAACAGACACTGGATTTCAAGTCTTCTGTGAGTGCACTATGATCCTGCTTGACTCATATAAGGCATTAGAACACAGAATATTGGTAAATTCTTGGTGAAAGGAATACAACGCCATTTCATCTATAGAGAATATTATTTCAGTTAACCAGAAAATAATGACTGGATTGTAAAGCATTTTGTGTCAAGATGCAAGTAATAACTATTGGAAGAGAAAATGAACGCTGTATTGTCACTGCTGCTGAAATCAGTCAAAATTAATTTATATTCAACCATTTCTCTAAAAATTTAGAGACATCCAAAAATAGAAGTTAATATTTGTCATATAATAGATATGAGTATTCAGATAATTTAATTACTGTCAGATAAGGAAGAGAAAATTTCCTTTTGAGTTCCTTGACGCTTCTTTGACTTGCCTGAAGGAGAATATTAAAGAGAGGGCAGAACTGACGTCAGACTTGATCCTACAGTAACGGATGGAACGTTTCTGTTTCAGTTTCAAGCAACAGTTCCTGGGGGGAGGTTCCAGGCTTGGAGCACTGCTGAAAGTGCACAATGAAAGGGAGTGTAGCTCTTTATCATTAAATCTCTGCTCAAGTAGCACAGTAGCAGATCTGCATTTTCATATTTCAGAGACCTGATGGTAAGAGCTTGTCCTGTTCATGTTTTTTGTCACCCATTGAGAGGCCATGTGATATATATAGCATGTTACCAGACACGTATTCTAGTCTCTTACATTACGAATTGAAGCAAAGCCATCAGAGTTTGAGCCTGGCTGGGCTATCCATACTATGTGATTCTAAATAAATTATCCCCTTAGAGATTCTGTTAATGTAAATGTTAATATTGTGTAATCCTTAAAATGATGCAGATTGAACATATTAACACATACAAAGCACTTACTTCCATTCATAAGGCCTGCTACTTTCATTACCAGTGTCACTTCATCGCTTAGTAAATACACCATGGAAAGTCTACTCTGTCTCCATCATCTGTGAAATAAAGTCCAGTGTAAAATCAAAGGCAGCATCTTCCAGCTTAGAGGACTCACAGATACCTGGACAACCTTTGGACTTTCTTCTTTATTCTCTTACTCAATCTTCCATTAATTTGTCAAATATTTTGAAAATACATTGTGAAACACGCATTGTTGACTACAAAGGTAAGACACAAAATTTAGCCCCAAAGACGACCTAAAAGGAGACCAGTTATGTAAGTACTTATCTCACAAGGAAAGAGCTACCACAAGATATAAAATGCTATGAGAAGGTAAAGAAAGAAACATTCAATTATATCTTTCTTTTCTCATTCTTAGTGTCCTCCTTCACCTCTATTGTAGCATTCATATTTAATTTTCAAAACCAAATTATTGGCTACTTCCACAAATATTCATATCCTTCCCAAATGTGCCTCATGGGGCTCGGTGCTGAGCACCGATTGGAAAGTGTTCTCCCAACTCTACCTGCTCACGCTTGTTTGCTTTCCCCATGTGCCATCAAGTGTCTCTGTTGCCCAACTCGATTTTAAATTCACTGAAATAAAGAATTGCGTCTTCATAGAAGAACGCCCATACTTGCTGACGAACTGGAAGCAGATAGGACGCGGCCAATAAAGTGATGGAGCATCCATACCAAAAGTGATGGAACGTCCACCCCGCAGGCCATGTGCTCCGGCCAGCCCAGGGCAACCATCGCCTCGGGGCGAGTTAGTGAAATGTCTTGCCACTTACATCAGGCTAATTATTAAGTTGATAATTTTGTGTGCACCACAAATGAGATGTCATAAACATCTTGATGGTCCTTGGCAGAAAAAAAAAAAATCCTCCACTTCTGGTTTGTTGTTTCTAAGTTTAAATGCTACTTTAAGTTTCAGGTTCAAACTAAATTCTGCAAAATGTTTCTGTGAATTAAATTGCTAACAATTGATATGCTCCATGGGTATTGGGAGTGGATTCCTGAATAAAAAATGTAGAATAGATTTGGGGTAGACAGCAAACAGGCTCATTGTTATCTCTGCTATGGTACATCTGATACAGAATGGTTCGGTTACATCATTTGATATTGAAAATACTGTCTCAGTATATATAAAACTTCATCAGAATGACATCCATGGCAATGAACTTTCATTTTGAAAAAAAAAACCTGATATGTCTTTTTAGGGCAAATGCCATTATCACAATTTAAAACTTCATTAATTTCCTATTAAATCCTTGATCAATTTTCCATAATTTGTAGTAAAGTTTCAATTCTATTTGTGTTCTTCTTGTGCCACAGTTGTTTTTATAGAGATCAGTCCTCCTTTGCAGCAGATTTTCAGCGAAAGTTGAACTTAACATTCAAGTTTTTGCCCATATCAAACATTATTGATTACACTTTCGCCATTTCAGGCATTCTTTGGTTTTCCCCATTTTTATTACTTCTAGCATTATCTGGGTCAAATTAGGTGGATCGTTTAGATCTGGGTTGAGAGATGTGGGTCAGCAGTTAAAGAACTTGCCTAGCAAGCACAAGGCCCTGGGTTCAATTCCCCAGCACCAAGTAAACCAGGCATGGTAGGGTACACTTGTAATCGAAGCATACAAGAGGCTGAGGCAGGTGGACTGCTGTGAGTTCAAGGCCAGCCTGGGGTACATAGTGAATTCAGAGCTAACCTGGATTACACAGCAAGACCCTCTTAAAAAAAAAAGAAAGAAAAAATTCTTACTTTTGGAGGTTTATTTTGTGTTAGTAATTTCCACGAGACTAGTTTTCTAATGATTTTTTGTTCTCCATATTATGGAGAAGATATTTTCAGTCTGATTTTTGCATTTGTATTGATTTTTTGTTTTAAGCAGCATTAACTATTGTCATTTGATTATCTCTCACAATTCTGATGTTTCCTAGTGATCTACTCAAATTTTCCTTAGGGTTAAAGCGGCAAATGGCATTGTCACTGGAGAAGAAACATCGTGTTTTGCTTCAGAAGTCACAGTAGATATACACTAGTTCCTTCTTTCTACTGTTACAATGCGAACAACTCTGGAAGATGACAAAATGTCTGCCGGTAATGAAGAGTGTGTCCTCTGCAGGAATGCCTGGGTTCAGATTTAATTAATGAGCCATGTGACTTTTGACAAATTACTTATTCGTATCTCAATTATCTATGTAAAACAAAATTATTCTGAGGATTAAATGAATTAACTTCAGAACCGTATTTGGCAGACAGTGACTACTCAATAAAAGTTATTACTATTAGAACAATTAGTTCAGTATTTTCCAAACACCTTGTGTTGCTTCAAATCTTTGTTTAGCTAGGTCTCAATTTGTTCTTCTAAAAATTGGGATTATTAATAATACCTCTCTTATGGGGTTGTTGATTATGGAACATCCAAACACAATCTGAAAGTGTACGTAAATGCATGGAACAATGCCTGGCATGGGGTTAAGTGCTATACAAGTGTTGCATTAGCAGCTATTAATATTAACACTCTATAGTGAGTGAGTTTGCAGTATTGTTCTAAGACACTGAGAAGTTGCTTTCATAGGGAATGCTATAGAGACCATGCAAGAATCCCAGGGCCAAAGGATGCTACTGACAACTGTGAAAATATATTGAAAATCCAAAAGGGACTGTGTAGCTCCTTAAGCTGATAGTCTACAAAATTACAGGCTCTGTGAAATAAGGAATCTCTGTTATCTTGTTATCTGGTATTTTTCCAGCATCTAGCATGGTTCCTGGTGCCCCTTGGGCAGTCTATAAATACTGGATGAGTGAATGAATATGGACACTGAAGCACACGGTAACATGGAGTCAAACAAGATGTGAAATTATATTACACTATGATTACAGCTCTGTGAAAATATACACACAAATAGTGAGAAACAGTGAGTAATGCATAGAATTGAAAATAGCTGTGTAGTTATGCCATCTGTAACCTTGTTCCACTGTCTTTTTGTAAGGTAAAATGAAGGAGAAGATAAAACATTAAAAAAAAAACAGCTACCTGCCCTAGCTTTATATAATGTGGGCTACTTGATCTATGATGATTTGAATCTGAAATGTCCCCCTAAAATCTCACAGGTTCAGAGATGGGGCTTTGGATGGTGATTGGGTCATGAGGGGTGCTGTACTCATCAGCAGGTTACTTCACGGAAGAGTCTGTGAATGATTATGCTGTTAAGGGCTGGGACTCGCTTGGGGAATGTGGGTCACCGGGGCCATGCCTTTGGGGAGTACATTTCTCTCTCTGCTCTTTCTGCTTCTGGCTGTCATGAGGTGAACATCTTTCCTCTGTCGTACCCTTCTGCCATGATGTTTGTAGCTTAGAGCATGAACTTAATCCTTTGAAATCATGGGCCATAATAAACCTGTTCTTCCTTAAGTGGCATGTGTCAGTTCTTAGATACAGAAAAACTGATTAATACAATGCCCACGTGTCTTTAGAGTTGTGATTTCTAACAGTTATCATTCATTAAAAGTTTGACTTGAGCTAATTAATTAGAATCCTTAGTGGGATTATTTATTTCCAATTTCAAGGAAAAAGTACATGAAAACAAAGGTGTACAGATGTAAATTAAACTGCTCTTTCAGGTTACATTTTAGCTGATTATCCATCAGCCCAATCTCCTAGATTCTCTGTATCTACCATATAGCGCAATGAGTATTTATATTCATAATGATCTTTCTGAGGGCATTGCAAAAAGTTTGATCACCAAAGATTCAATTACATTTACCATCCTACACTTCCTAAGGCATGAAAGAGGCTAATGCATTTTTGAATGATTTTTTCTATGGAAAGTTTTGAACAAAGGGTGTTGAGTTAAATTCTAGTTACGAGAAAATTTAATTAACCAGAATGCCTTATCTTCTGAAAATTAGGTTTGATTGCACTTTGATTTCTGAAATTGTTGCCAATTTTTTTTCTAGTAATAGTGTCAGATGGAAAAAATGTGATCTTAACAGTCAAATTGCTTAGGGAAGATTTCATTGTCCTGGGTCTTAAAAACAAGAAGGCAACAGGTGATTCTACACACACACCAAACACACACACACACACACACACACATTTTAAATGGTTTTCTGTGTGACTTTGGCCCTTAGATGTAATGCATGAAAGGGTTAGCTCACTTAGAGAGGAAATGAGTTTGGGGCTTAGAGTTTCTATTTAAGGTTGTATTAATGTTATCATTTTGAGAATATATACAGTAGCCATTAAAAATTAATTTATTTTTATTTGCTTTCCAGATTAATGGTCCTTCTAAAATAGAAAATTGAATTAGAACTTAGTTATTTCATTTGCAAATGCTAATTGAAGCACATATTTATGAAATTAGACACGGAGAAGTGAAGCACCACCACCCACTCAACCACAACAGGAATGATTTTTTTTTAAACTTCTGAGACAGGATAAAAGAAGAAAAATTAATATGCATGTGGTAATTTCTTCATTTTTTTCTCTCAACTTTACTGCTGTCTCTTAAGAACTCTGGGTCTTTTGTGATGACAATAGACAAAGCTGGGAGGCCCATGGGAGATAAGGCCTCGTGGAATAGGTCTTGTTCCTTTTTAATTTATTAAATTTTAGTTTCTTAAAGTTAATATGTAAGTAAGTGAACAGATAAGTACTTCTAAAAAGCATGTAATAAACCTGCTCCTGCTCAGGCCTGCTCTTTCCCCATCATTCCATCAGAGAGCCAGGCAGTAAGCAGCCTCCCAGACGATCAAACCCCAGCGCACAAATGCTTACCAGGTCTGAACCTCTGTCAGGATTGCTGGGGTATCATTGGCCAAATCAGGTCATATGACCATGCCCAGCATTTGTGTGGTAGGGAACTAACTGCACAGAAGAGAAGTGCTAACAAGTGTGGCTCCTTGGGGACTACTACCAAATAATCTCCAAATCATGGTGAAAAAAAAAAATTTGGCAATAGTTTCCATCCTCCTAACTCAAAATTGAAATTCACATAGTTAAGGTTTTTTTTTTTTGATAGCCCATTTCATCTTAACTGAAGACTTCTGATGAGAGCCATAGGAGGGAAGTCCTTGTACCTGCCTGGCTGTCACTGACTGGCCTCCTTTCCTGGGGCTATCTGCATTCCTTGCCTCTTCATTCCCTTTGTGTCCAAGGGCAACAGTGGCAAACCAAGTCTTCCCAGTATTCTCATCTCTCAGGTGTCTCATATCTCATTTCTCCCACATTCTCCTCTCTCGCATATCTCTGCCTCTCTCTTCTGTGTTTTTCCCCATTTTATTGATACATATAAGTGCAAATTTTAGGAGACCATTTGATGTTTCACCTTCTGCTTCTGACTTACTTCACTAAGCATGATGTTCTCAAGTTTCTTCCATTTGCCTGTAAAAGCCTCCACGCTGTTGGACTTCATTGATACATAGTATTCCATTGTGTATAAGTACCACAGTTTGTGTATCCATTGGTCTGTTGATGGGTATTTTGGTGTCTTCCATATTTTAGCTTTTGTTAGTTGTGTTGCTATGAACACGGGCATACATGTACCTCTGTTATGTGTTGTTTTGACCTCTTTCGGAAATATTCCCAGGAGGGGTGTCATTGGATTGAAGGAGATATTTATTTCCAATCTTCTGAGAAATCTCCATACTGCTTTCCAGAGTTGTCTCTTCTGTGTTTAAAAGCACTAATATTTAGCTTAGGACCTTATAATAATACAGAATAATCTTCGTATTAGTAATCTTAATTCCATTGGAAAAGTTTATTCCCAGAAGAACCTGGATTTGTGGTTGAGTGAATAAATAGAGGATAAGAATTTTAGGAGGACATTTTTGGAATACCATCTCCTCAACTCTTTCTTTTTCTTATTTTCCTCTTCAAAAATGTCTCTAAAATTCAGTTTTAAGTGGTAAACTATTTGTCTCATCTTTTCCTTTAAAAATACTTCTAAGCCATAAGCTACTTTTTTATAACTAGAAAACATCTTTTCTTCCACCAATACATGAATAGAGAAATCAGATGGAAGAATTGAAAAGGGCTTAGCGGAATGAAGGAAATCAAACCTAATGGTGATGAGAACCAAACCAATTCACCTCATGGAAGTCCTAGAAGAGCTCAAGATTCAAGGTGCTGCAGCAAGAATACCACTGCAGTTACTGACCTGTGCAGCTTCCCAGTGAAAATGCCAATGCTTCTCCTTACTCACCTATGGAAAGCCTACTGGTGTTTACATACAGAAGCTCCAGTCAGCATTTTAATGTTTAACTCTTTAATATAGACAGAGAGCAAAGCAAAGCCAGACATGTGTAAGGGCAAAGACTGGGGTTGAATCTAGACTGGCCCCCCAGAACCTTCATGCTTGGATGGTGATTCGAACACAGTCCTTAATTCATTGATATCCCAGGCTATTAAAAGGTGAGGTCTGACCAGAAAAGGTGGACCATGGGGGCATGACCTAGAAGGATGTATCCCCCTCTGTAGCTCTGCCCTTTACATTCTTTAACTTCCTGTCTTAGTACGCCAGGAACAGATTTCCTCCAGCTAGGCTTCACTACACCTTTCCACCACTGCCAGCCACCCATGAGTGGGCTAAGACCTCCTGAAATTATGAGCTAAAATAAGCCTCTCCACCCTTAAGGGGTAGGTGTAGGATAGATATTTTGTCCCAGCATCAAGAAAGCAACTAAGACAAAAAGTAAAACAAATCAAGAAAAAGCAGTGAATCTAGAGGAAATAAGGTACAATTCAGGTAGCAGAATCCTCCCCTGTCTCAACTATCATGAATATTTTCAGAGATGTAGGAAACTCTTGCTTCCATAAAACACATGTGCTATAGAAAGGAATAATCAAAAATAAGAAATATTCATAAATCAAAAATACATTAATAGAAATAAAAACATATGGTTTGAAAAATGAAGTCTAGAAAATCTGAAAATGGCTAAGCAAAACAGTAAAGCAAAGATGAAAACACTCAAAAATCATTATAAAGCACTCAATATCTAAATAATAGAATTCTAGAAAAAAACAAGGAGAAAAGTATCAAAAGGTACAAGATTTTAGAATTAAGGAATAGAAGACTCCTACATGCTTGGAGTAATGAATATAAAAAGACTTATAATATGTTTATTATTGTGAAATAACAAAAAAACCAAGATTAGAAAGCATTCTGGAAAGAAATGGCTGGTATTCAAAGAATCAGGATTCAGACCGTGATTAGTCGTTGCAACAGCTGGAGTAGAAGCTAACAGAAAAGAGCAATGGCTTCAAATTACTGAGGAAAAATCAACTTTTATTTTAGAGTTCTGCGTCAAAGACTATCAACTAATCATAAAGATGATGACACAGTGAAAGACACTGTTGTATGACAGGAAACAAAAATCTTGTGTTCACCCTTTCTCAGTGTTACGGATAGCTGCACCCATCTTCCCATCGCACATATGCACCCCTTGCACAATGAGGAAGTAGACTACAAAGAAAGAAGACAAGAAGCAGGAAGTGTAGCAGAGAGGCAAAGAAAAGGCCCAATATGCTGCTAGGAGAGGATCAAGATGTAAAGCTGAGAGGCAGACGGAAGAATGACTGTGTGACCCAGAGTGGAACAGAGGGCTCATGGTTGAATTTCTTCATTAAACAACTATACCAAAGACTTCTGGTCAAGATGGTGGCCAAGTAACAGAACTACACACTGTCTCCCTCTGGAGCTGCTTAAAAAGTTGAGAATGTAGTCAAAAACTGCCTGTTCAATGTAAGTAGAACAGGAAGGAGTGTCCCAATAACTGGAAGGAAGCCAGGAGAAGATCAGAAAACCTCAAGGAACATTGGAAGTACAGGGGGAAAACAGGAGCCCAGGAAGCCACCTCAGGTCGACTGCGAACACCTGGGAGCTGCCAGCATCAGCAGAGGAGAGCCGTCTTGGAGTCTGGAGCCTCTGATGGAGCTAGGAGAAGAAGGAACACCCAAACAGTAGAAGGAAGGCCACAAGAAGGTCAGAAATCCTGAAGACATATTGGAAGGGGAGGAAAATAGCAGGTGACTGAGTTGGCCCTGAGCTGCCGGCATCCCCACATGGAGGGAAGTGTGGAAACTGGAACCTCAGACTGAGGTGAGCACTGATTCAGGAGAAGTGGGAAGTGACAGTAGTTGGTGCTCCAGACACCAAAATTAAGCCTGTGGTCAGTGCACACTACAAATGCACTGTGAGCTCCCCTAGAAAAGGCCTCCTGGAGCCTAGATCAGAAGCAGCACCTGGCAGCCAATAACAGGCAATGACATAAGCAGGAGCCATAAAAAAAAAAAAAAAAAGAACCTGAGACTGAACTGATTAGAGCAAAAGAAATCTCAGAAGAGTGTGTCAGGGTTTTCAGTGTCACTCTTGCATAGGAAAAAACTGGCACAAGAAACAGTTGTGGGGAGGAGAGAAAGGCTAGTGACCTCCTGAGTTTCTGGGTATAGTGGGAGTACCTTCGAGGGTAGAGAGTCCTGCCCTCGAAGGAGGGCTTTGCTGAGGGCGCTGGGGGTGATCATGACACCTCAGAGGCCATCAGACTGATAGGTCCTCCCTCCCTGCTTACTGTTAACATAAAACTTGGAGGAACCTAGGCTCCACACACTGTCATACTCATTCAAAGAAACTTCTCAGCTAGGCCTTTCAAGTGAGGTCCCTCAACAACAGAAACATGGGAAGAAGGCAAGGCAAGAGGACACCCACATAACTGCCTGAGACCCCAGAAACCAATGTCATGGCCCTGATATAGTGGAACTCATAGAGAAGAAAGTCATACAGCAAATAAATGAGTTGAACAACCAGTTCAAACAAGATATTCTCAAAGAAAAGCAAGCATTAACCAGTGGACTTAAAAAGGAACTTACAAAGCAAATAGTGATCTACGGGAGGTAAAGCTTACTGAGCATATAAAACAAATAAAAAGTTGACTGAAGTAAACAAGGAAATGCAAGATAGGAAGGAACATTTTAATAGAGGAGTGGAAATTTAGAAAAGAAATCTAGATGAAATTCAGGGTATAAAAAATATATGTGATAGCAGGGGAAGACAACTTGAATAGTGTGAGCACAGAATCTGAGACCTCGAAGACAAGGTTGAGGGAACAAATGCTATAATTAGGCACAACTCAAAAAGTAGAAATGAGCAAAGGGGCTGAATACAATAGCTGATGGATGATTCAGAGAGAACCAATCTCAGAATTATGGGTGTGCAAGAAAGAAGACAGCACTGAAGGAATAGAGAATTTATTCACTGAAATCATACAAGAAAATTTCCCAAACCTAGAAAGAGAAATTAATTTTCAGGTACAAAAAGCCCATAGAACACCAAATAACCTCAACCAGCAACGAGGCTCACCACAACATATCATAATCAAAACCTCAGAAATACAAGATAGGGAATGTTAAGTGCAGCAAGAAAAAAACAGGTATTATTCTACCAAGGCAAACTCATTCGAATTACTGCAGATTTCTCACTGCCAACTTTAAAGGCCAGAAGAGCCTGGGGCAAAATATTTCAAGCTTTGAAAGACAGCGAGTATTAATCCAGGTTGTTGTATCCAGCAAAATTCTCCCTGAAAATTGAAGGGGAAGTAAAAATGTTTCATGACCAAGAATCCCTAAAGAATTTTGAGACCACTAGCCCAGCACTGCAGAAAATACATGAAGGAATCTTTGAGAGAGGCAAAGAGACAAGAAACACCAAAGGACATGGAAGAAAGGAAGCATCTAAAGAGAAAATGTAACAAAAAAGGACCGATATTTAAACCATTTGATTGGCATACTTCTAAAACAGTACAGGCTGTTTCGTAAAATTTGTGAAATTTCTTCACATAATTATTATTTGTAATAGTATATTAGTCTGAAAACATGATAACTATATTGAACATGGGGAATGGATATAAAACATGTGTGCATGAATTTAGGGATGGATACATAGATAAAATGATAAACCAAATCAGGCAAAATGTTAATAATTAGTGAAATGTGAGTAAATAATTTGTGAAAGTAAAAAAATTCTGAAATAACTAAGTATCCCATTATGTCTACTGCTTTAAGTGTAATATATTTATGTGATATAGATTTAAGTTCACTTAGTGTGGCAATTTGTTATGGACTTAAGTTCGCTTGTAGCAATTGTAGCAATTCACTTATTTGGTCTTTGATGTAAGTTTACCCTAAGAATAATGCTTGATGTAATGACAATCTGAACACCTTTTGAATGTACATTTACCTTTCAGAACTCAGCTAAGGCATTTGAAATCAAACTTCTTTCTTTTTCTTCCTCCCATTTTCTAGCCTTGTGAATTACACCATTATTTTTCTTTTCTCGTGGGCTGGTGGGTGAGGCCATGATAAAGAATCTCAACAAAGATATAGTAAGATATTTAAAAAATGGTAAATATCCCAATAAAGGACTCTGCTGGACTCAGAGATGAGCCACCAAGCTATGGCCACTGCAGCCCATTGTAGGGGTGGGAACCTGAGCTAAAGAGGGGTGATTTGAGTGGAATCAGTCAGATGCAGCAGATTAAATACACTAAATAATGCATGGTTTCTCCGATTTGGGAAACCCAGAATACAGGTATTCCACAGAGCCAAACGGGTGTGATAGTAGTAGTTAGGGGGATGGAAAGGGTGTGGGAGGGCCAAAAATGGGAAGGGATTGTAAAGTTGATGTGATATATATGTGCACAAAATACTCAAGTTCATTGTAAACACTACTATCTCATATATATTAATAAAAATGATGGGAATAAAACCTAAACCAAAATGCATCAAAACAGGAGAAATGATAAATTTCCTGAAAGATTAGTGTAAAAAAGATACAAAGAGACATTATAAAGGGGTTATAGTTTGCAGGAAGATTATCTTCTAAAAAATGGAAGCAATTTAAAATTGAAATATATGTAACATAACTTCAGAAGCAAGGAGTAAAAGAATAAAGTATAATCTTGGTCTACTACTTGGCTCATGAACTGTCAATGCAAACAATTCTACATGGGTCTGGACTTTGTTTTTTGTTTTGTTTTGTTTTGTTTGGGGGTTTGGGGTTTTTTTGTTTTTGTTTTTGTTTTTTGAGACAGGGTCTTGCTCTACAGCCCATGCTGGTCCCGAACTCACTACGGAACCCAGGCTGGCCTTGGGCTCACGACAATCCTGTCTCAGCCTCCTGAGTGCCCCCACAACCAGAATATGTGGTGCTGGGGAATAGAACTCGGGTACTTAGTACTTGTCTTAGCATTTTCTAGACAAGCGCTTTAACTGCTGAGCCATTTCTTCTGCATCCCCCCTTTTGTAAACAGGGTCTTGCTGTGTAGTCCAGACTGGTCCTGAACTCACTGTGGAGCCCAGGCTGGCCTCAAGCTCACAGCAATCCTCCCGTCTTAGTCTCCTGAGTGCTGGACTACAGGCATGCCTGGCTAATTCTTATGTAGTGCCAGGGAATCAATACAGGGCCTTGTGGATGCAGGGCAAGTGTTTTAACCACTGAGCCCCACCCCCAGCCGCTACAGAGGATGTTAACAAAGACATTGAGCCATAGCTATGTTACAGGGACAGGAAGTGCCAAGAGAAGATGCAAATGAAAGTACAAAACTGGGGGTAACAATTTTTGTAGAAAAAATATCTATAAATATCGGTATATGACTGTAAATGTACACGTTCTTTGAGGAAATACATTTCAAAACACTGGTTATCTCTGAATAGCAACCGGGTTTGATTTTTGTGGGTTTTTTCCCTCTGTATTTTCTCATTTTTCTAAAACAAACACATATTATCTGTAAAATATAAAAATAGGGTGACAATGCTAAAAAGTAGAGAGCTGGAAGGATGGAGGTAGTAGCCAGGATCCGAGGGGCTGCAGATTTATTTTTAAATTTAATTTAATTTAATTTCTCACTATGTAGCCCAGGCTGTCTTGGAACACATGGCAATCCTCCTGCCTCAGCCTGCCGAGTGCTGGGATTACAGATGAGAGCCACCACACCTAGATTCTGTGGCACGCGGGAATCAAACCCAGGGCCTTGGCGCTTGTCAGGCAAGTGCTTTAAGCGTTGAGCTACTTCCGCAGCCAGGCCTGTAGCTTTACCATAAACTTTCTAGACTTAAGCATCGTTGGGATCAGTGCGACACAAAGTTTGATAGAAACCACGGAAGCCAGTCCGCAGGGCCTCTTCCCTCATTGGCCTCCAACTCCATGGGGATTTTCAGCTTTACCTGGGGTCTTCTCCAGCTGAATGCAGCTTAGTGAGCCGCCCAGGGGGAACCCAGGCCCAGTCACAATCCAGAACTGTGAGAAACAAGAGGTAGCTAAGTTGCCAAGTTTTGGTCAAATGGGCAACACAGCAATAGATCAGTGATAGAAGACGGAATTAAAGCCAATAGATTTTTTCTTCCATAGGTACACATCTTTGAGAAGCACCTTCATTATTGGTGACATGTGTGGACTCTGGAAAGGTATTTGTGAGCCATTTTCTACGTGTGAGATGTTGGGTAAATTACGTATCTGTCTTATTTTTTTCTCATCTGTAAAACAGAAATGATAATGATATGAACCACCCATAAAATTATTGTGAGGATTAAAGGAGTCAATTCAGCACTTACACACAGCGCTTCAATATTCAATATATTGATGTCCACATATATTCTCACTGCCAGCTATTATTTCATCAGTATTCTTCAAACAGATGAAAATGCTTAAATTTTACCACTTGAATTATAAAGTTGGGCAGTTCTAACTTGTAGAGGGAAATATCCTGAGAGTAAGGCTGAGATATCACTCCTGACTTTCAAACCAATGGACTGGTCAGGGCAGGCCTTTTGTTTGCTTGTTTAGTATTTTCTAGTGGAGACTTACAAACTTAGATCTTTTTAGTAAATGTAAATAAAAATATAACTTCAAAAATTGCATGAATTTTAATATTACCAAAAATTAGAGTTAAATTACTCTGTCTTTATACTTTGTGTAAATCAAGATCAAAGTAAGAATTATGCATTGCAATTGGTTAATAGATAAACCTATAGATTAGCATAGTGAAAATAGGGTGAACGTTTGATCTTTCCTTTAATTTACCAGTTTTCAAACTAAGCTTTGCAACACAAAATACTCAAAGGTGGGAAACCACTCACACTCTCAGGTCTTTATGTAAAATCATTGCTGTAGATCATTTCTGAGTTCCTATTTGACCACATAAATACCCGCTATGACTGTGCATTGGTTCCCTGAGCCAGTGAAATCAAAAACAAAATTTGGGGCTGTATTGAAATGACTCGATGCTGTCTTCCAAACTCAGAGCAAATGGTGAATTTCCAGAACTGATCAAGTGCCACTCGATATTCTGTTATTTCCATTTAATTTCCTAGGTAAAAATGCTAGATGTTCTCTGATTCATTTCCAAACGGCCTGTACGGATGGCTTTGTGAGTCCATGCGTCCTGGCTGTAAATGGCTGCCGTGATCTCCCAGAAGTTCTCGTCAGCCTCTCAGACAGACGCAGTTTAAAAAAGGATACTTGGATGTGACTGTGAATGCAATGTTTCATAGGATTCAACTGTACTGAACCCAAGGGAAATGGGATTAGTTTTCCTCATTGTATGTGTGCTATTGTCAGTTGATTTCAGGTCACATGATTTCAGAACACGGGCTGCCAGTTAAAAACAAAAATAAGAATGAAGGGGTGGTTTATCTCACAAACAGAATTTGCAGGGTGGGAGCCACCATGGGTGAGTTTCAGGGCTTCACCTTCTAGTCAGCTTTATGAAAAACTGCAGCGAGGCCTCAAAATGACTTGGCCAGAACAGGTATGATGTTTTACACAGATTTATGCTTCTGTGTAAAACTTCAGTGAAAGACGTGGAATGCATTTTGACATGGTACTTAAAAGTATCTTGGCAAGGTGGATATCATATGCATTTTGAAATATTTCTTTGACAACAGCTTGCCACAATAACATTGTAATGAGCCATGGGAAGTTAGCCACTGGAAGATGCTATAAATATTAATATTACAATGTTACGAAGTTCAGAATGAAAAGATTATAACCAATATAAAGAGCTTGATTCATTAAGTTTCAGCAATGCTTTGTTCTCTATCTCTATAGACAATTGGTGAAGTATTCTAAGAGATAGTTAATGGAAGAGTGGTGCCACCGACGGGTGGGGTAAGGTTCATCATTGAAAGCCTCATAAGCATTATGATTCAAAGAACACTGTTGCCCAGGATCCTTAAATCTGTTGTAAACCTCTGGGACATTATTTCCAACTCTAAACTGTGCTTCTTGGGATCAGTGCAAAGTTGGCCAAGGTGGTAGGGACAGAAGTTTTCTAGTAGGCATCGAAGACTATTGTCATACTCTTCTGCTTTATCCCCCATCCCCCAAATCCAGACCACATTCACTTTCTTTTCTTTAACTGATGTTTTTTTTTTTTTTAAACTCATTGGAGATTACTTAAGATGAATGTAACACATAAATGTAAATTCGATCGTGTACCTCTACTCCTCTCGCCCAACCCTGCTAACCCAAGTCCAAAGACATTCCAGCATAGTGCTTGGGATCTGAACTCTCTGTCCTCTGCCCACTGAGAACCACAGTTCTATACCACCTTAGGACAAAACCCACAGATTTTGCTAACACTGTCTTGTTTAATCCTCTGAATTACATAGTTACTTCCTTCCAGAAGAGGGAGGGAATGAGAGCTTTGGCTTTGTTTTGCATTATCTCAGTTCTCAAGGGACTCACGTACACACAAGCTCGACTGCCAATTTGTTAATTTGAGAATGAAACTCTCAGAAAGCTGAGCTGGCCAGTATAGCCTCTCCCTCCTGAAGCAGAGCACTCAGGGAGAGTCAGGGCAATCACAGATGTCTGCCTAGCGTAGAGTCTCAGCAAAGGGACAACAGGTCTCTATGGAGGGGTTGAGGGAGGCAGAGAGCCTGATGTGCACACCTGAAGAGGCCAGGCTCCCGGGCCGAGCTTGCCTTCATCCCACTTTCTCATGCTTTGGACATGGATACCCCTATTCTAGAATCAGCCCATTCAGTTAAGACAACAAGATTCTAGGCTCTACAAGTAGAAGATAACCCAAGGTATCCAGCAGCTTTCTGTTTAGTAACAAAGCAAGAATATGAGCAGTCACTATTTGGGCAAGTTGCGAATTCTTTGTTGATTACAGAAGCATTTCTCAATGTAGAATCCATGGGTGCATTCTCTGGGGTGGGACACTATTTTAGGAAAACTTTTCTGGTGCGTTTTAATTATAATCTAAAACAATTGAATTTAAGAATACGTTGTTTCATATGAATAGCCACATTATTAATGAAAGTTAGAAAAATTGTATCATACAGAATAGCAAATATTGAAGCTTCCCTATAGCAGGCAATATGAGAGTCATACAGTGAGAAGTAATTTAGTTCCAGTTCCCATATTAAATTAATGTTGTTAACTTGCATTTAATCAGCTTTGCAATTTTGTTGTATTTATGTGTTCTGCTTCATCATAGTATAAGATCTATAAATGCATTAGTACATACTTTCTCATGTATTCAAAATTATTGTGATAAATACAATATTGATCAAACCTAGCACTTATTATAAAGTTCTTAAAATGTTTATTTATTGGGGCTGGGGGCATAGCTCAGCAGTTAGAGCACTCAGTTACCAAGTGCAAGGCCCTATGTTCAATTCCTCAGCACCACATGAGCTGGGTGTGGTGGCGCATACTTGCAATGCTAGCACTTCCAAGGCTGAGGCAAGGAGGATTGCTGTAAGGTCAAGGTCATCTTGAGCTACATTTGATTTCAGGATCAGCCTGGACTACAGAATGAGACTATGTCTCAAAAAAGTTGTCCATTTATTTATCTTTGTGTTGGGGATTGAACTCAAGGCCTCATGCCTCCTAAGCTGCACTTTACTGGTATACACTCCTACCTCTGATTCTTCTTTTTTAAATTAAAAAAAAAAAATTTACATACCACATGTTTTTTATTTTTCAAAAGGACTTATAAGTTGTTTAAATTTGAGAAATTCATGATGTCTTAGTTACTTTTTCATTGTTGGGACATAGTATCTGCCATCCAAAATTTAAGGGAGGGAAGTGTTTATTTGAGCTCACGGTTTCAGAAGGTCTCAGTCCATATTCATGAACAACTGGCAATGATAGAAAGGGTCTAACGAACAACACCTGCTCATGGCGTGGTAGAAGGGAAGCTGAGTGAGCAAGCAAGGGCCGAGCTAGGGTCCACCCTTCCAGGTCATAGCCCAGTGAGCCTCCCCTTCTGATGAGGCCCCGCCTCTTCACAGCATATGGAATGCAAAGATATTCTACAACAACCTAATACATGAAGCTTTTGGGAGACATTCCAGATCCAAATCATGACTTTCTACCCCTGACCTCCCAAAATCCCACGTCTGCTTCCTTATGCAGAATGCATTTAGTCCATCTCTAAGAGTTGACGAAACCATAGCAGTTCCAGCATTGCCAAAAAGTCCAAGTCCTAAATCTCCTGTGAGACTCAAAGCAAACTCTTAGCTGTGAGCTTTGGTGGAAAAAAAAAAGTTAAACACATCCAACATACAATGGCACAGAGTTAACAGTCCCCTTCCAAACTGGAGGAATGGGATGATAGAAAGAAGCCAAATCAAGCCAAGAACAAACCCCAGTGGGACAATAACCAAATCCTGTAGCTCCACTGAATCCTGCAGCACTGTGCGCAGCGCCTGGGCTGCACTGTGGTGCGATGGCAGTTCCAGACGCCTTGCGGGGTCCACCCCGTGCGCGGCCTCTGGCTGCAACCTCAGCGGCTTCTCTTTTGGGCAGGCTCCGCTCATAGCCTGTGGCCTTCCTCAGCAGATGATTCACATTCCTGGCAGACCCAAATTTGGGTGTTTCCACGGTACTTGTGGCTTCTTCACAACTTCATGTACTGCCCTCCAAGGGGCCCTCTGCCTGGTCTCCAAGGCCTTCTTCTGAAATCTGGGTTGAAGCCTTCCTGATCTCTCACAAATTCTTGCTTTCTCTGTGTCTATGAAACCACACAGATGATGCCTAGGTCTACTGCTGACCCTCTAAAACAATGGCTGCAGCACCCTCCAGAGTCTCGGTGGCTGAACTCCAGGTGGCTGAACTCTGGCAAACACTTCCCTCTTTGGCCCTACAGCTTCCCCCAGGGTACTCTTCTCAGACCAAGTTTTTGCCTTTGCACCCTTGAGTGGAGAAAGGGTGGGGTCTTATTGATTCCTGAGATACCCCCAAGGGATTGTTTCGGCAGTTCTGTTGCAGGTACTTACCTTCTTTTTAACGCTATTCTCTTCAACAACCATTTGCTCTTTTGTCTCAACTTTGCAATCACTTTTCTGAAAAGCCTGTAAAGTTTTAACATCCTTTCCCTCTGTTTTATTTATTTATTTATTTATTGCTCCTTTTCATAGTAGAACTGGCTAAAAACCCCCACATAGTACTCACGTGATAACCTGAATTTTGGGCTGCCTTGAATTTTCCTCCACCAGATTAACTAGCCCACTTCCCTTAATCTCAGTTTCAGGCCAAGTTGTAGAACAGAGGAAAAACGCCAACACACTTTTTCAAGCGTATATAGCATGCATGGTTTCTAGACCAATTGCCAAGAAATCCTTCCTCTCCTCTGAAACTCTGGCATCTGGCCTTTCCAGTCTGCGCTTCTCCCAGCATTCTGGTCTTCTGAGCTCCGATCAGAATTTCGTCAAGCTCAGCTCACAGTGTTCTAAAATGCTCTCTAGCTGGCACCTCCAAACATTTCCAAACTCCTGCCACACACCTGCTCCAAAGGCTTCTGTCGGAGCCTCTGGGGGTCCCTAGCTGCCTTTGGCCATGGGGGTGCATGAATCACCAAAATCTGGGGAAACAGGGTCTCGAGCAGTCGTCTGTTTGATGGAGGACCGATCCTGGAGACTGAATCAGTGTTAACAGCTCATTTATTGTGTGTGTGTGTGGGGGGGGGGGGGATGCAGGTTTATAAGTGTTGGAGGGAGGAGGGTCGGCCAGGGTAGTAGGGCAAGGGTCATTCTGTGGTTGGAGAAAGTTCGGAGTCTGAAAGTCACCTAATTTTTATGGCGGGTCTTTGGGAATTTGAGTAGAGCGAAACCTGAGCTGCGGGCTGTCCTGGGCCTGGGATACGAGGGAGTGGCTCCACTATTACTGGTCTCCAGAGCCAAGATTAGGGGGTTCTGAGCTGCCTTCTACTGTCCATTATCGGGACCTAGTCAGGATCCCACAGGCCTCTAACTACATGGTCAGGTAAACTCACAGCAGCCACCCTACTTCTTTAGTACCAAGTTTCTGTCTTAGTTATTTTCTTGGTGGTGGAATATAATATTCAACCTCCACAACTTAGAGGAGGAAAGGTTCATTTTAGCTCACAGTTTCAGACCGTCTCAGTCCATTCATGAGCAGCTGGCAATATTAAGAAGGGTCTATTAGAGAACAGCTGCCCGTAGCGTGGAAAACAGGAAGGAAGCTGAGTAAGGAAGGGGGGCTGGTTATACCCTCCCAGGTCATATCCCAGTGATCTGCTCCCGGTGACCAGGCCCCACCCAGCACATAGAATCCGAAGATATTCCACAACATCCAAATACATGAAGCTGTTAGGGGGACATTCCAGATTTAACCCATTCAATTGTATTTTTTCCCCCCAGTCAGTGCTTTGGATTGAACCCAGGGACTTTGCAGTGATTATATCCCTACTTTTCTTTTTAATTTTGCTTGGTTAGGTTGCTTAATTTCTAAAATTAAGATTAAATTTGGGATCTTCCTGCCTCAGCCTCTCAGAGATTACAGGTATGTATCACCGTGTCCAGATTCCAATTTAATTCTAATCATCACTGCCTTGATTAGATAGGCAGCCAGCAATGCAATTGGGTTACCTGTGCGTATATGTAAATTATCCCTTGTGTATTGAATTTTGCTAATGAAGCTCTCCAGAAGCTACATTACAAACCAGTAAATTGGCTATGCTGTAGAAATCGTGGTCATCGCACATATCATGCTTTTTATTCTTTCCTTTCTGTCAATACATACAAGTTTTCTTTGCTCGTTTTTGCGTTAGCTTTTGTTTGAATTGGGGCCTTGCTTCTTAGTCCAGGCTGGTTCTGAACTCATTACATAGCTCAGGCTGGCCTCAAACATACAGCCATCCTCCTGACTCTGCCTCCTGAGTGCTGAGATTACAGGCATGTGCCACACCAGTTTATGTGGTGCTGGGAAATCTAACTCAGGGTGTTACACTTGCTAGGCAAGTGCTCTAATTGCTATGTTATTCCTCCAGCCCCTATATACAGGTTTTCCCCCCTAGGAGTTAAATGCAATGGATACAAATCCGAAAGAGGTAGGAGCAATCTGCACTTTCATGCCCTTATAGGCCACTGTAGTCTTTTTTTTTTTTTTTTGTACTAGAGTGATACATTCTCCACTTTTTTGAAAAGATTTTTGTTTTAATCAAGTTGCTCAGGCTGGGCTCAAACTTGGAGTTCAGCCTCAGCCCCCAACGTGCTGGGATTCTAGTCATACACTACCACAGTTGGCTATTAAAATTTTTTAAATGGAATTTTATGGTAGGTTTCACTTCTACAGTTCTGGGTGGCATCTTGGAACTGAACATATTATTAAGGGAAGGAAGAAGTCATTAAAGTGCTTCAAGTAGAAATGAGGAGAAAATTTACATTTACATTTACATTTTTATTTACATTTGAGAATGGGTCACACACAATGGTCAGAGTTACCACAGCAATCCTGGCTAGGTGGGAAGCTATGTGAGCTTACTGGGTCAGCAAGGGGGAAAACAAGATCCTTGAGGTAGAAAGGGGACAGGATACACGGGCAGGTGTAATGATGGACCAGTCCAGAGATTAGCAGTGCAAGCTGAAGTGGATGAACAGATCTGAAAACACTTGGGAGAAGAATCTGCAAGACATGTGATGGATGGGTGTGGGGATCTGAGGGAGAGAAAAGAACCAAGGGTCACTCCAGAATTCTGGGCTAAGGCTCTGACTAGATGGGGAGAGATTTTGCTGGGGGAAAAAAGTAGAAGAATGCCTTTGGGGCCATGAAGAGGGTTAACGCATGACCTTAGCTTTGGAAAATTTGGGATTAAAGTTCTAGAGGTCCATGATGATGAATTTGTCTATATTAATACAAGAAGAATAATATTTTTTATTTAAGAACTGTGAGAGTAAAGAATTGTTGAGGAGAGGACAGTGAAGAAGATGTCCCAGTGTCCACAGAGAGATGTGAGGACACCTGGGGCAAAGAAATTCTGAGTCCCATATAAAGGAAGAAGCTGCCAGATGGGAACATGAGTGAAGAAAGTCCATCCAGCAAGGTAGGAGAAAAACCTAAAAGAGCCAGAAGTGACTGGAAGGATTGTGTCACCGGGAAGAAGAAGTCAGCACTGTGGAATCCTGCTGAGAGTCCAAAGATGGTAAGATTTGGATTTGACAAGTAGGTCCTTGATGACCTTCATAAGAAGAGTTTCACTGACACAATGGAGGCAGATACCAGCGGGTGGTAGAGTGGGAGATGAGGAGGGCAGGTAGATAGGAAGGAAACACTTTCATCAAGCTTATCTGAAGGGAAGAAGAGACATGGTAAGACCGAGAGTGGGAGAGAGTTGAGCATGCTCAATGCTAATGGGGCGGGGAGTATTCAGAGACAGATTTTTGCTTCTTCGGGAGAAGGGAGCACTGAAGAGGACATAGTGACTGGAAGACTGGCAGGGTGAAGAAAGGCAGCATCAGTGGAGTGACTGGCCTTACATGGAAAGTGGTGTGGCTCTTGCTTCCTGGTGAGGTAGGCGGGGTAGGAGGAGGATGCTCTACAAGCTTGGTGGCACACTGCTCACGTGGGGTGGGGCACGGAGTCAGAGGTTGGAGGAGAGTTGAGCAAGGAGAGGTGACTGTGAACACATAGCAGGGCTCTCTGGTGCCACTGAGACCAATCTGGCAGCATGATTTTTTTCAGCAGCACCAGCTCTCAGGGTAAAGTCAGACAAAATGGATAACGAAAATCAAATAGGGTGGAGAATTTTCCAGATGAATTTAATTCAAGAGCAGTGTTCAAAGGAGTTGAAGATACTGGTATTTGAATGGTGAGATGAAAAGAGGAAGGAACTCTGATGAGTGGGGGGGAGGGAGAGAGAGAGAGAGAGAGAGAGAGAGAGAGAGAGAGAGAGAGAGAGAACATTATGATCTAGAAGCCCAAGGAAATAAAACTCTGAGGTGTGTGTGTGTGTGTGTGTGTGTGTGTGCGTGTGTGTGTGTGTGCGTGTGTTACAAAGAAAGAAAGAACGGGAAGGAAAGGAGTCTGACCCTTAAGTACAATGACTGAATTTGTGATTTCACATGCTTCTCTTCATATAATTTGTGGCCACGGGGATGGATGGGGTGGAAGGTCACTCTGAAGTGGAGTCAAAAAGGTCACTTTGGGTGAGGCCTATTAGTTAAGGCAACAGCGAGCTGCTATAACAAACATACTCTGAAGTCTCATGGTTTAGCAGAGCAAAAGTTATTTTTTTCACTCATAAACTAGAATATTACCCATTGGCAGCTCTTCCCTAGGTGGTGATTCAAGAACCTATGCATCTTCTACCTGTGTCTTTGACTCCTACCTGTGACTCCCACGGCTACCCTGAAGTTCTTTCTCATTCTGGTTAGCAGAGGGGAAAGGCCTGGATATCATGTGTAAAATGTTTTTGTGTCCCAAGACAAAAGGTGGCACATATAGCTCATGCTCACCTTCCATTGATTGGGACCTGGTCACAGGACCACACGTCCTGGGGGAGACGGGAAAGGAATGCCTAGGACGGATAGGAAGCGGGTATGCCTTTGGGTATGAAGCCATGCAGGCTGAATGGAGACTGGAGGCTGGAAGTCAAACTTTGCTTGGATAAAACATTCTTCACCGGGAGGAAGAAGATAGGGTCGCGGGTAGGGACAGTAACATGGGCCAGAGGTGAACGGCAAGAGACTCAGAGGCACAAGGGAAGGCGGAGGATTCATGGGGTGGGGGGACAGCATGAGGCTTAGGAACAAGGACCTTCTCCTGGACTCTGGGGTCTTGAGGGTGGGCAGCCTCCACAAAACAGGGATAGCCTGGGGGTAGGTGGTATTCTTAAGAGGGAGGTGGGGTCTGGACCAAGGGATGAAGCCTGTAGGGGAGCGTTTGAGGATATTGAAGACTTTTTAAGAGCGGAACAGGTTTGCAGAGACCCGGGAAGAGAAGTGAGGGAGAACTACGGAACAGAAGGGGCAGAAGGGAGGGGGCTAGAAGGAGCGCCCCCTGGCGGTGAGCCCACAGTTGCCCGAGGACGGCGGTGTTCTCTGGCCTGGGCATGTTCTCCCTGCAACAGAATTCAAGTCTGCCTGTAGTGGGCTAGAAGATGCTAGTGCCCCTGGGAGGAGTCGGCGAAGCTGTGGCTTTGAGTGTGTGGGAAGAGAAGGGCAGCTCGGAACTCAAGGCGGAGGCACCCGGGAGTCTGCAAGGACCAGCGCTCGCCAAGAGGGAGAGGAGGCGGGGAGGCTCGTGCTCCGCTCAGACGACTTCGCGTGACTGTCTGGCACAGAGCAGGCGCTTTGGTTGACTTGCATCTCAGTATAAAATGTGATCACCTGGAGAAGAACAGAAAGCTACCCAGCAATTGCTCTTAATTTTATTTTATTTTTTGAAAAAGAGATAGGTGTGCTCTGAGGATATACTGGAGATACGGAACCTGCATATTAACATCGCAGAAGTGGAGTAAGCCTAGCGACAAGCAGGTCCCGCTGGCAGGTTGTCATATGTGATGAGGTAACTCAGCTTGGGGGGGGGGGGGGAAGCCAAAACATCTTGTTGGCTGTGGAGCCAAAAGAATCAAACCGTAGAGACAACACGATCTGTGGCAGCAGTTTCTTTTCAAATTCAGGTTTTATTAGTAATCAGAGTAGGAGGCTCATCGGGTAGTGCGTGAATATTTCCAAATGCTGCTGACTGTCACAGAAGGATGCCAACTTTATTCTACTTTCTCTCTTATGCTATGACCCTGATACAAATGAAAAAAATTACAGTAATAGTCATGGTTATGAAATACTTTAAAATTCCATACACACAAATGGAATGTTTCCTTCTTCAGTACTTCACAGAGGGGCCGCCTAACGGAGGCGAGGTTTGGTGGGATGCGCCTCGCACATTGCACTGATATAGGAAGGTAGGAAGAAGAGAGTCAGAGATGCAAGAGGAGACGACACATCAAACTGAATTGGTAATACGAATACTTTTACCTCGTTTATGGTTGGTTTTTGTTTCTACTTGCTACCTTGACAGGCCCAGAGTATGTGAGGCGGGGAAGAGACCAGGAGCTCACGCTTCCATTTCCATCAATGCTAGCGCCCTGAAAGAGTTTGATTAGAAACTAGTCTTTTATTTAGCATTCGTATACGAATCTCAAGGAGATCTGGGAATTTTACTTGTTTTATCTTCACAAATCAGAAAGATGAAAAGGAACGATAGCTGCTTTTGGTACTTTTGAACCACTCGAAGTAAATAACTCCTGCCCTGGACAGTGAAAGTGGGTGTGACCTTCAGAGAAGGAGCTTTTCTACTCGGCAGTCGATTTTTGCCATTTCCCTACAGCATTTACTTGAAGGTTTTCCTGTGATCAAGCCTCCCTGGGAAAAAATACCATTTCTAACAAACACCAGTTCTTAGACCAAAACTATATGCTCTGCAATCCACACTTAGAGTACGCTGCAGTACCCTCAAACAGCAGAGAATGTCATGACTGGGATACATAGCTTCTGTTTAGGCTGTGCACGCTGTGTGGAGACATCGTGGTCGAAGGAGGAGTTTTTCCTATCACAAATTGTTTTGGCAGTTTTTCCATCCATTAGAGACCTCACGATATTGCAAAATAGTTTGTGAAAGAACATGGGCCCTTTTTCTTCCTTCTGACTAATGTAAGACTGGAGATGTTTTGGGGGAAGAGAGGCCTTAACCAGGTTTGGAGGAAGGACATCAACAGAATATTTATTATTCTTTCCATTTCCTTCAAAGTATTATAGATGAGTTCATTATAAATCTTTGAAAGCAGCACTTCTGTATTCTATACCCACTACCAGAGATATTTATAGAAATAAAACAGTATCTCACATCCTTTCAGTAAAGTTCCATGAAGGTGGTTCCAAATAAAAATGAATAAATAATGTTTATCTAGGCCCCACAGATAATGCTAAAAAGCAAAAATTGATTAGTCCATCAGTTCTATTATGTGCTGACACTAATACCCTCACATTTTTGAGGCTGGCTTATTTTAAGACAAAATGGTTTAGGAGATGCAAGTAAAAACACAAAAGAAAAAAATCAATGAATAGATATTGATTTTGTTATAATATTAATTTGACAACTTTACAGTTGCATTTAACAGTCGTAAAATAGTCAAGCTAATACAAATCAGTGAAAGAAGTATACACACACACACACACACACACACACACATATATATATACATCTCATTAATTGCATACACATACATACATTATATATATATATATATATATTTGAAGTTTATAATTTTTATTTCAGGGTCAGAGAAAGATGTGAGACTTGAAAACCAACTGCATGGGGGCTGGAGAAAAAATAAAAAAGCAACTGCAGTGATGATGACACATTATAAATCAATTTTCAGGCATGGAAATTCTGACTGTTTATCCGTGACAGACAAAGAGTAACTAGGAATATTTCCCAAGTTATAAGAATCACTTTTCAAATATTTGTGTGTCTCAGAGGTGAAGGATCCTCTGTATTGAAGATATATATTTGAAGTAACAAGACTGTAATTGTAGTACTTTGTAAAACGTCTGCTTTCAGATCTAACACTTAAGCTTGTACTGATAGCAAGATAAGCCTTCTACACTCAAAGCTCAGAAAGTCGTTTACTCATATTTCTTCAATTCTTGAGTTGTGAGCCAGAAATCTGGTCATCTTTGTATTCCTGTTTCATGGGTGGTAGGTCTTTGGTAAGTATCTGTTGGATGAAAGAATAAATGAGCAAATGACAGGTGAAGGAAGAATCTCCAAAGAAGTCACTCGCCATCCGTTATCTATTATGGTTCAACCTGAAGAATTTTACAGCCTCTTTGGTCAGGATTAACTGTATTTTTTTTTTTAGCTGCCCTGTAGTCCAGCTCACAGTTTGGTGCTCAAATGTAGCCTATGCTGGCCTTGAGCTCACAGCAATCCTCCTGTCTCAGCTTCATGAGTGCTAAGATTACAAGCATGCGTTACCAAGGCTGACCAGAATCAACTGATTTTCACATTCATATTCTGGCGTGGATACAGTCCTAGGTGTTAAAATACTTCAACAAGAAGAATATTTGTGCAAATCATGGTCTATTATGGCTTGTGCTATGTGCCTGTCTCTCCTAGAGTACTCTGAACTCTATGCCTTCCCCAGTTTTATATTTCTAGGCTCTAATATGATGTGAGACTCATGGTAGATCTTCAGTAAATATCCCATGATTGAATTGGAAGACTTATGGAATCACATCCGTGGATTGACCTTGAACATGTCTCTGTACTCCTGTGGATCATAATTCCCTTACCTGTAAGGCGAACGCTTTCATCATTTATAACTTCTGCTTAACTGACAGAAAAGAGATATTTGGGTTCTGTGTAGTGACAAAAATTAGACAACCTAGGGGAAATTTCCCTCTACATGCATGTCTTAGTTACTTTTTGTTGCTGTGACTAAATACCTGACACCCACAAATTTAGGGAAGCAAAGGTTTATTTTAGCTCAGTTTCAGAAGGTCACAGTCCATGCAGGGTCGGCCGGCAACAATTGAAGTACATGGCAGAGACAGAGGTGGAGGCAGCTTCTCATGACATCACAAACAGGAAAACAAGTTGAGACTAGTCCTAGTCCTCCAAGGAGGGCAGGATGCAGCTTATATATCTTTCCAGGTCTCTACCCAGTGACTAGCCCCTTCTGGAACCAGGTGTGGAAGGTGTGGCCACTGCACACCGTTAATCCTAACTTACACGCCTTTAATCCTAACTTAACTGTAATCTACCCCTCCAGACTAGACCCCAATCCAACAACATCACATGATTCCATAGACAATCCATAACATTAAAATACATGAGACTTTTGGGGGGCATTTCAGAGCCAAGCCACAACAATGAGCTATGTTAGGGAAGAAAAGTGGGAAACCTAGCATTTATTATATGACTTAGTCAATGTTTCAGCCTCTTCATGAAGGAGGATATTATTTGAATTATGATAATTGTATTTTATTGGCAATATATATATGTATATATATATATTGCCAATAAAATACTATATATATATATATATATATATATATAGAGAGAGAGAGAGAGAGAGAGAGAGAGAGAGAGAGAGAGAGAATGACTTGCTTTGCAACCCAGGCTGGCTCCAACTCACTATGGAGTCCAAAGTGGCCTTGGACTCATGGCAATCCTCCTATCTAAGCCTCCTGAGTGCTGGGGTTAAAGGGATGTGCCACCACACCCAGTTTATATGGTGCTGGAGAGTTGAACTTGGTTACTTAGTACTTGACTTAGCACTTGCTAGGCAAGCATTTTAACTGCTGAGCCATTCCTCCAGCCCCTGAAATACGTTATTGTGTAGGTGCGAAAAAATTAGTTTCAGAAAGATCGACAATTTTTTCAAGAACACATATTCAGGTAATAGTAGAGTCAGGATCAAGAAAGCACATATATTAACCTTTATGCATATGATTACATCTGCTTAAAATTTGATAAGAAATCAGTTTACACTGAATGTAGATATTCTATTTTCTTATGTTTCTACCTTTTATGTTTTGAGTTGAGCAAAAATATGAGTGATGCTTGCTGAGTTGCTGAGAATATATTTCTTAAATGACCTGTTTTACAAAAGAGAGAGAGAGAGAGAGAGAGAGAGAGAGAAATGCATGGGCCTAGTCTTTTGTTCCATCCAGCCCGGGGTCCCCTTCCCCTTTTGGGCTGGATGAGGTGTTTTGCCTAAAAACCATTCTTTGAGCTTTCTGAATTGTTTTCTTAAGACCAGGTTCCAGTCCCTTACTTTATTAATTAAGCTAATTTATGAATTTGTGGTGTCTTTAAGGGATTTGGGGTATGATGTACCATGAATTTAAAAAGCGTAAACAAATCTAGAGATAACCTTGGATGACGTTGTTTCCTGAAGTTGCAGTTTTCTTAAAAGTACAATTTTAAAAATTATAATTTTCCTAGTCACCTTTCCACCCATCTTTCTTCTCTCATCCTACCTGATTTTCACTCCTTTGACTTTGATTCCTTAGTCTTAAGAACTATTCTTTAAACCATGGGTGTCCAACCTTTGGCTTGCCTGGGTTGCACTGAGTAAAGAGGAATAACCTTGGGCTGCAAATAAAACATGTAATATAGTCAGTGTGAACGAGGAACAAAACTTTTTGAAACAATAATAAAGCAATACACTAAGCTCAAGTTTCATAATTAAATAAGAAAAATAAATGCCCACTTAATGACAATAAATACCTTTCTTCACAGGCACACATATATGTAGCTAGGTTGAAATTTTGGTCCTGATCATTAGTGTTTGGATAAAATACCCCTTGAAAGTCCCATGCATTAAGAGGTGAGGATTTTGGAAGGTGGTAGGATCCTGAGGTCCACCTATTGGTTAGTTCAAGGGTGAGTATGAGTCATGAAAAATAACACGGAAAGTCACATGTTGATGTTAAAAGTTTACAATCTCGTGGCCATGAGCTGCTGTCAATACTCATCTAGGCAGCCAGCTGGCTGCAGGCTGGGCATGCTTACTTAAACACTTGTTCTGCTTGATTTTGTTTTAATGCATTAACATTCAACATAACATTTTAAAGTATTGCAAAATGAGCAATTCTACAGATCTGGTTGTTAGTGTGCTCAAACTGCCCCCACACAATCGTGGGAGTAGTGTGTGGGATGTATTTGTGTCTCTGTGTTGGAAATCTGAAACAAGTTGATGAGATGTTTGACAGGAAATAGAAATAGATTTCTTTAATGCCCAATTTTCTTCTGAATGTCTTAATTTTTTTCCCAAGTGGTTCATTAATTCACTAGACTACGGTTCTAAAATAAATTTTGTGCCCATGGAAGATAGAAAAACTCAAATTTGGAGGGAAGACCAGGGAAAAATAGGCTCCTATGATACGTTATCTACAAGACACCAGGCAACTGATGGGCAGATAAATTACTTTGGCAAGAGATGACTGTTTCAGCCTTGAATAAAACAAATTAAACTGGAGACCTTTTTTTTACACTTGTAGTTTACTTTTACACTGAGTTCAATTGCCCAGCACCACAGAACTCTGGGCACGATGGTGCACACCTGTAATCCCTGCACTGGGGAGGCTGAGGCAGGAGGATTGCCATGAGTCTAAGGCCAGCCTGGGTTACATAGTGAGTTCCGGACCAAACAGAATTTCATAGCTAACTAATAACCTCCTGGTGCGGAGTATTTTCCCAGATATGAAATGGTGAGATACATTTGTCATGAATTGGAGCCAAATCCATGTCATTACCATTATGTGGAGCATTTATGGCATGTTCAGAGTAACCAGTGGCTCCCGTGGGTACGGTGGCACATCCCCAACCGTGGCTGCCTCTAGTGTCTCCTCTCCTTTTACGTGTATGCTGCTCCTCACGTGGACTTATGTCTACTCCGGAACCAGGGCTGCCTTTATCAGGGATTTTAACCACAGAATATGGTAGTGACATTCAGAGACTCTCAAATTGGGCATCAGAGGGAACAGTGTATTCTACTTCCCTCCTTTTGGAAACCAGGCTTCAAGCTGGGAAGAGCCCAAACCATATGGGAAAACCAGGTGGAGCAGAACTGAGGCTTTTTGGTGGACAAGCTAAGCTGAGCCATAAGATCCCACCAGCACCAATAGACAGCCACGTGAGCGAGCGAGCCATCTTGAGAAGCCTAAGCGAGGCCCTATGACTGCAGTCCCAGCTGATGTCACATGGAGCCGGTTCACCAACAGATCCCAGCTGAGCCCAGTCAACCCACAGAATCACGAAAGATAAGTTGAGGGAGTAGCTCAGTGCTTAACATGCTTGCCTAGCAAGCACAGGGCTCTGGATTCAATTCCCACATTAAATGGACGTGGTGGTGCATGCTGTAATCCCAGCACTTGGGAGGCTGAGGCAGGAGAATTGCTGTGTGTTCAAGACCAGCCCGGGCTGCACAGTGAGTTCAGGGCAAGCACGGACTATAGAGCAAGAACCTGTCTCAAACAAATAAACAACATCCAAGCAAACAAAGAAATAAACAAAAAGAAAATCTTGCCCTCAGCCATCACATTTTGGTTTAATTTTATATGAAACAACAGAACTGAAACAATGGTTATAATATTTTACTCTAAATTATGGATTAAATTGTGTCCTTATGCAAATTCACATGTTGAAATCTTACCCCCTGGTGATAGGATATGACCTTTATTAGTCATACACTCTTTAAAGAGTTAATTGATAGCAATTAATAAAGAAGCAATTAAGGTTAAATGAAATGATGAAGGTGGGCCCCTAAACCCATGTGATTAGTGTCCTTGGAAGAATAAGAGGCCCCAGGGATGTGCACGCAAACAAGGAAACCCGAATGAGGATACAGTGAGAAAGTAGTCATCTGTGAGTCAGAGAGAGGCCTCGGGGGAGACTCCTCCACCACCTTGATCTGGGGCTTCAATATTTAGAAATGTGAGAAAACAAATTTCTTCCGTTTAAGTCACCCAGCCTGCGGTTATTTTATGGGATCCCTAGTGGATGACTATGTCACGTAAAGTACTTTTACCAAAATGACCTCTTTTTATTGAGGTCTCACTACTAATGAACATATGATGGAGGATGAGTAAAATAGAGGAGGGAGGGAAGAGGAAATAGCTATTAACCACTTTTATTATCCACTTTTCACAGACGAGGAAATAGGATAGGATGGAGCCAGGGTAACAAACAGGCATTCTAACTTGAAGTCCAGTAACATTCCTCTTCGTTAAATTGCTCCCATCCAAGGACTGTCTGTCGTTTTGGAATGGATCATGGTACTGCGCTCTGTAGAGAAGAGCCAGGAAGAGTGAGAAATTAGCAGCTTCGGGGGATCTAACTCATGGAACTCCAGGTCTGTGGGTTTGGGTTGAATATCTTTTTCTGTGTTTAGAAAAATGTAGGCTAAGGCTAAAAATGATTCTACTTTTTTCCTATAGAGAAAATTTTAGATGATTTTGTAGGCTTACAATATCTTTATTTTACTTTCTTCCTTCCTCCTTTCCTGCCTTCCTTTTTCTTTAATGACATTTGTTTTAGGGCTGGGTATGTAGCTTAGTAAGAGAGCACTTCCATGCCATGTGCAAGGCCTTAAGTTGAATTCCCATAATTGCAAAATAAATAATAAAATAGTTATAGTCAACTGTAAAAGATCCAAGCATATTAAAGTGTTTCAAAAAAAAAAAAAAACAAACCCAAGAACAAATCTGTCCTTTCTATCCTTTCCCCTTATCTGTGTCCACCTTGTGGAAGGACCAGGTCGCTACAGTTTCCAAAAGCCTCATGTATCTGGCTGTTGTGGACTATGGGCATGTGGTGAGCCATCTTGCATGCAGCCCAGATGAGGCCCTAGATGACTGCAGTCCCAGCTGATGCCACATGGAGCCAGTTAATCAACGGAACCCAACTGAGCCCAGTGAACCCACAGAATCACGAGAGACTAGCACAATGGTTAACATGCTTGTGGTGGATTATAGGCATGTTTTGGACTATAGGTGTCTGGGGGGTTACTGGGCGTATGACCTGGAAGGGGTGGATCACTGGGACATGAGCTGGAAGGACGTATGCTAGTTTCCCCTTCCTCTCAGACGTGGCTTCCTGCCTGCCATGCTGTGAGCAGCTATCCTCTGCCAGATCCTTCCTGCCGTTGCTGCCACCAATAAATGGATTGAGACCTATTGAAACTGAGACAAAATGAGTCTTCCCTCCCGTATGTCAAGGATGTTGGGTATTTTGTCACAGCAATGAAAAAGCATCTAAGCCACAGATTGATGGGTATTTAGATCTATTTACATGTGTATGTGTAGATAAAAAAAGTTATGAATTCCCCGTGTGGCTGCTGCCAGGCCAATGATGTTTCCTTTTTTGATAATAACCGAATGTACACAGAGATGGCTCTACGCAGAAAATAGGAAAATATCCTATGCATTTCCTAGCCTCGGGCATGCTGACTGATCCAGGAATAGACAACTGACTGAACCAATACAATCAGATTCTCTCTCTCCAACAGAGTGTCAGAGAAATCGAGCCACTTGCTGGCTGTGCTCTAGAGATCTGCCGATGGTGGCCACAGACACACAAACATTGCCTGGGCCTTTTCCTTTCAGTTCCTGGATCTTTACATTCCAACACTTGCACCAATTAATTATTTATCTCAGTATTCCTCAAAAAAAAACCTCTCCAATTTTACTTTTTTGAAATTTTTTGCTCAAGCTAAACAGTTTCTATGGATTATAATCAAACTATTCTTACCATGAAACCACAAAATTCCATATGTTTTCAAATTTTTTCCTCTTATTGTGAAAACTGTCATTGACATCCTTTGGTACCAGTCTAGAATGGATTTACCTTATTTTTTAATGACTTCCTGACATTTTATGTTCAGGTGCACTATACTACATTCAGCCATTCCCATTTTAAAAGGTTATTTAGGGGTTTTTGTTATTGTTGTTTTGTCTTTCTTTGGCTATGAAAAGACAATGCTGAGGGCAGAGAGGCTGGGAAAAATACGAATTTTTTTTCTTCCACTTCTACCTCCTATCTTTCTGCTTCTCTTAAAATAAATAGCTTTATGAGGTTCTAGACTCATTAGAGCTCTGGCAAGAGAATGTTTTACTCTGGCCTGAGAAAGCTAGCTGGAGAATCCTTTTTATCTATAGCCACCCCAACAGGAGTTTTGCATACAGCAAGGAATCCCACGAAGATACTGTTCTCACAGAACTGTGGTCCTTACCGGCAAAGACCTACTACTAAGTGTGATGCATCTTCTTGGCTCCCAGTAAAACTACAGGAGATTGACCCAGTGGGCAGAGTACTCCCTGCTCCTGAGGTAGAGAGAAAGCAGGATGCTGGGGGCCAAGGAAGATTCCTCCCTAGGTGACATAGGAGGTGCTTGGTGCCTGCCAGCTTCTTTGCTGCAGCCTCGTGGGACAATGTCTCTTCTGTCTCCTGCAGGAGGGATCCTGCCTCAAAGATCTTGCAGCAACCAGACGTGACAGTCCTGAGCCATGGGAGTAGACAAAAGCTATTACGTGTCTTTGAGGCAGTCTAGCAGTCAAAGGAAGAAACGGCTCCCTCACTTTTGAAGGCAACAGAACACATGCCCAGTAAAGTCAGTCAAACTGATGAGACAAATAAAAAATTGA
The DNA here is from genome assembly GCA_004027205.1 of Ctenodactylus gundi. Lineage (NCBI taxonomy): Eukaryota > Metazoa > Chordata > Mammalia > Rodentia > Ctenodactylidae > Ctenodactylus > Ctenodactylus gundi. Next base: position 132,433 of record PVKB01001432.1, read on the forward strand.
TCAAAGAAAGGGCACTTAAGGAGATACATGTAATCTTTCTCTCTCCTCCTTCCCCTCCCTTGCTTCTTCTCTCACACACATAAAACACACTACTTTAGCTAAATCAATATGACTCCTTTTTAAGCAATTCAGTAGCTAAATTGAAGGTGATTTCCTGAAAATCAGGAACATCACATTGAAGAATCATCTCAAAAGAAAGATTAAAAATTTTAAAGAGAAAGAAATCTTTTTAGGGAAGAGGCAGGAGCCTTGCAGGCTGCGTCAATGGTATCTACCTAGCAAATAATAAGAGTTCTAGGGGAGTAGAGAAACGGACGGATGAGAGGCAACAATTAAACAAATTAGAAGAACATTTCCCTGCAACGAGAGAAAAAAATCGGAGTCTGCAAATTGAAAAGACTCTCCAAGTTGCAGCAATAATTGATGAGAAAATACACATATTAGGACTTCCCTTGCTAACATTCCCAAATTCTAAAAATAAGGAAAAAGCCTTACGTGCTCCTTCAGCAGAGAAGTAAAAACTACAACGGAAGAAAGATGGTCACGTGGATGAAAAAGAGTAGCAGTCCTAAACTCTGTCCTCACTGAGCTCCCGCTCACCCGCCGGAACACCGAAGGAGATGCTAGGTATTTGTGAATTCTGAACAAATTTGTTTTCAGCTACCAACATTGCCATTTGATAAGTGTAAGAATAGTATTTACATAATGAGAGACTCTCTGAGAATTTGTTTTGTATGTACGAAATAAGGGCTTTGAGAACCGAACCAGCATGCTCCAGAGCCCACTTTATTACTCTAACTAAAAAGATTAAATGACCATAGCCAGCCCCAGATGTAGGAGAGTGCGGAGGGCTGAGCACCAGGGCCTCCAAGGTCTCGGTTGGGAAAGACGAAGGGGAGAGGGGGAAAACAAATATCTCCAGGACTATTTTCAGTTCATCCTCTGGGAATAATTGGGAGCTTATTTTCACAGAGTGGAGAAAAATGTCTTATGTATGGGAGTAGAATAGGTATCTGTTAAGAGGATATAAAAGAATGCAAGAATTTCCAAATTAACAGAAGGAAATAACATGGACTGACAAAGAAAATTTGTCGAGCCAACAAGAAAACAGAGAAAAAAATCAGTGTCAATCTCAAGAATTTTGCAAGAAAATCCGGGAAAGTGAAAATATAACCTAGAGGCAAAGGAAACCTTTTTCACCCATCCTAATAAGCCAAATATTGTCCTCCTCTACAGGCCTGTTAGAATATATAGAAATGTCAAATTGGGGGAGGTATTTATCAGTATATATGACTATGAGAGATACTGGTGAGTTGACCACGGAAATTACACCTTTCCTTCAAGGACCCACTTCAGTTATCTTGCTACCATATTTTTTTACAGTTTTACTGAGACACAATTGGCGCACAATGAACCACACATATTTGAAAAGAACAATTTGATGAGTCTTGGCATATGTACAACAACCATGAAGCCACCACCACAATAAAGATGAAAACATAATCACTGTCCCCGAAGGTTTCTTGGTACTCCTTCTGTTCCCCACTCTCCCACCATAGGCCTTGCGTGGGCTATGTTTCTCAACCTTCCCATAAGGAATGGTCAAGGGACATGTGTGGAAATAGGAGCCCTCCTCCAGGCCAGGCCCAAGAAACCTTTGTTCTCTTCCCCTGTGCTCCAGCTATGTATTGACAGCCAAGAATACCTAAGAGGCCACAGGGAGGACGGCTGAACCCTCACCAGCCTAGGTCTCTGAGTGACTGTATGGAGCAGAGTCATCTGCTTCCACTGCCAACAAACCTCTATTGTATCAAGTAACTGATGCTTGAGTGCAAATTGCAGCAACTTAGTATTTGCTTAGCAAATGCAATGATGTCCACAGAACTCTAACAACCTGAGGAAGTGAGCTGACAACCCAAGGAAAGGAAAAGTGAAATGCTGCTTCATGCAGCTGGTCAGAGGTGCAGAGCTCACTCCTAGGGTCAGTTTCGTGGGACAAAGAGAGACCCAAAGAAACTGCACTGAGATTAATTTCCCGCAAGAAGGGGGAAGCAAGGTGCAGCCTGAATGGAAGTTTCTCTCCAATTTAGTTAGGAAAGAAATCACAGAAGGGCAAGAACATGCCAGGCAACAAATCTCATCAGAGACAATTGAAAATGGCCCTTTGACAGTCTCATGGTGATCCTGAGCAGTCTGTGCGTGTGAATCAGGGCAACTATTCAGGGTCGGGTGACTTGTCTGTGCCCTTTGCTGATCTATATGTAGATGTAGTAAGTCAGCAGGTGTTCAGGGTGAAACGTGGAGTGGCACCGCTATTGTCTGTTGGGCAAAACCAATACCATTGATTTTAATATGTCTTGTGTTCAGCATGTTCCAGCCTTGCCCCTGTGTACTCAAGGATTTTGCCGTAGGGCTTCTGCCTCAGCGCTTCCCCTGATGACTTTCCCTTAACCTCTAACTCATGCAGTTCTACACTTAAGAAGTGTCAGCTTCCAGAAGATCAAATCCAAATTATTTGCACATGAAATATGAAAAAAGTTCATGTGCTTCTAAGATTGGAAATTTAATAAGTTAACATAGTCTGACAATCATTAAAGAGACGAGCAATACTTACTGCAGAAGTAAAGGGGAAAATACTAAAAATGTAAGTTATGATAGACTTTTAAAGAAAATTAATCTGGCAATATGTACTAAAATGTACAAATGCTTTGATTCTAAAGTTCTGTTGTTGGAAAGCTATCCCACGGAAATAAAGTCACTAGGACACTGGACAAAGAGCATGTTTGTTTCTTTTCCCCCATTTTATTAATACATACAGATGCAATACATAATGTTCACATTGGACTTGAGTATTTTGTGCGTGTATATATCACTCCAAATTACAATCCCTTCCCACCCCCCCTTTTGATCCTATCACATTCACCCCAAATTCAACTACTCACCATTAGTTCTGTGAACTGACTGTATTCTGGGTTTCTCATGTTACAGAAACCTTTTGATATTTAACCTTCTGTGTCTGACTCACTTCACTGAGCATGATGGTTTCAAGTTGCCTCCATTTACCTACAAAGGCCTCAAAACTATTTGTCTTTATAGATGAGTAGTACTCTATTGTGTACATATATCACAGTTTATGTATACGTTGACTTGTTCATGGGTATTTTAATGTCTTCCACATTTTTGCTGTTGATAGTTGTGCTGCTATGAACATGGTATACATGTATCTCTGTTACATGATGCTTTTAATTCTTTTGGAAAAACTCTCAGAAGAGGTATTGCTGAATCAAATGAGGATATTTGTTTTCAGCCTTTTGAGGAATTTCCATACTGTCCCAAGAGCATCTGGGAAAGTGAATATTTATTCCCAATTTTGTGTTGGCACTAAAAGCAAAATACAACTGGAAACAAAGAGAATGTCCATCAGTAAAAGAATGATTGGATAAGTGAAAAACTGTCCATTTAGGAAAGTTATACTAAAAAATAAAAATAAAAAAATTAGGGCTACCTCAGATAATTCAGAGATTTTTAAAAGATTTTATTGAATATAGTTACTTATATGGGTTGGTGGGTAGGAGTGAGTTGAATAATGGCTCATAATACGTCCAAATCCTAATCCTCAGAGGCTGTGAATATTCCCTCGAGGAGCAAAGGGAGCTTGGTAGTATGAATAAGTTAAATATCTTGAGATGAGAGATCACATGGGGTAGTGGGTGAGCCTGACATCCTTCAAAGAAGGAGGTAGAACATCAGAGAGACAAAAGAAAAAGCAATGTGATAATGGAGGCAAAATTCTAAGCAAGACAGCACAATCCAATGAATTTTTCCTGCAACTAAAAGCTGCGAAATGCACAGAATAGATTCTCCCTAACGAGTCCCAGAGGAGCCAGGCCTACCTACTTCCTGATTTTAGCCTCATAAGACTTCTTTTAGACTTCTGGTCTCTAGAACTCTAAGCAAATAAATTTTTGTTTTAAGCTATCATATTTGTAGATTTTAAAAATAGCTTTAAGAAATACAATGGGGGTAACATTGATAGATGTGTGTCATGGTTTGGATCTGGAATGTCCCCCAAAAGACTCATGTATTTGGATCCTGTGGAATCTGCATGGAACCAGGTGCTGTTCAGAGGTGGAGCCTGGTGAGACAGGGTGGCCCACCGGGGCCTGACCTGGAAGGGCATGCACCAGTTCTGACCGCACTCCTGCGCTTGGCTTCCTCTCTGCTGTGCCATGAGCAACTCTACCTCCAGCTCTGCCTCTGCCAAGTGCTTCTACCATTGTCAGCTGCCACGAAGCGACTGAGACCTCGTGAAACTGTGAGCTATAAATGATCTTTTAAGTTGTGGATGTCAGCAACAAAAAAATAAATAAGACATAAATTGGTACCGGAGAAGTGGGGTCATTGCTGTAACTTCACCTGACCTGGTAGTTTGGAAGCCTTTGGAACTGGCTTGCCAGAATAGTCTGGAAAGGTTTGGCGATGTTGGCTAGAGGAGACTTAGAATGCGGTGAGCTAGCTGAGCTTGATCAGAGATTCTGGTCAGAGCTTAGAAAAGCAAGAGAAGTCCAGATCGAAAAGGCTGAGCTCAAAAATTTTCAGATAAAAAGGAGAAATTCATTGACAGTTGATCTAAGAGCCATGTGCTACACTCCGGCAAAAAGTATGTCGGCACTTTGCCCTTGTCCTGATACTGATATTAAGGGCAGTGGGCTACTTAATTTGGCAGAGAAAATTTCAAGGTAGCCCAATGTTTAGTCTATCACACAGGTACTATTTGTGGCTTTCAGCCCCCTCTACACTGAGAAGCAGAAGAAAACAGCAGAGAAAAAGTTGCAATTTGGAGCAAAAGAGAATGTGGTTGTTATAAGGAGATTAGCGTTAAAAAGAAGCTAGGTATTTATAATTAGGAACATAACATATCCTTGAGAGTGTCTCAGGAATCATCAAGACCCCATCCTTTATTGATTAAAGAAAGGCAAAAGACTTTGCTCTGAGAAGAATATGCCAGGACAGACTGTAAGACCAAAGAGGGAACTATTTTCCAGCGTTCAGCTGCCTGGGGTTCACCCATCAACAAAAATAAATTAGCAGATATTATTAAGGTCTGATTCTAACTCTGACCCAATCAAGTGAACTTTTAAAAAGTGAGTTTCAGCTTTCCCTGAGATCTGAGATGTGAAAGAGCAGGAAATTCTTCCCTGTTGGCCCTGAAGAAGCTGGTCACCATGAGTTCCACAGCCACAGGGCACCATCTGGGTTTAAAAGAAGACCTTGGGCCTTGTACATGATCGCAGCCTCCACGGAGACCAGAGCAGAGGACAAGCTGAGCCCGACATCCAGCGCTGGACACTGTGAGGTGGTAAGTGGGTACCCGCTGGGGCCTGACTTCGTGGTGATTTCCTATATAACAGTAGACAACTAATACTGACGGTGAAAAGGTGGAATGCCAGAAAAGAAGCTACAACACTGGAACTAAAGGGAAGAAAGAAAAAAAGAACTCTGTATTTTTTAAAAGACTGATTTTGTTTATAGATGTGAAAGTAAATGGGTGGATAAGGTGAAAAATATTTTTAAAGTGAAAAAGAAGTTCAATACACATTTGGGCTTTCAAGGATGGTTGTACAGTTGTGTGTGAGAAAAGGGGAAGGTGAGGCGTTTGCTCTGCTATCATGTGAGCTATGAGAAAGAGATTAACAGAAAGGGCTTTGCGTTCGGCTGTACGTTGTAACTGGAATCTCTTGTAATGCATATTGGAGAACCTTCGGTGGAGGTTTTTATTGTACTTAATGAATTGGGGATCGATACTCCTTCTTTTGGACATAAAACTGTGCTGAGGATCTGTAGAAGGTGGTGGCCCCTCTTCCTACAGATAACGCTCCTTAAAATCTTATGGGTTCCCAGAGCCCTCAGACCAAAGCTTATACCCAGCAAAGCTTCCACAACTCTTACCTTGGACCAAACCTGTTTATGGAGCTGTAGCTCTTTCCATTTAAGTCACAAAATCACATTACTGCCCTTAAAGAAGCTGCGTGCATGCCACGCGTGTGTATGGGTCCATCTTATGTTAGTGCAGCTGCAGCACGGAGTGTTCTTAGGGCTACCTGTAAAATTGCTGGGCCAAAGAATATACACAATATGTTTTGATTAAATCTTTATTATTTTTGAACTTGGCCTTCATAAAAAGCCCGTACCAAACTATAGTCTCTTCCACATAGAGTGTGAGAGAATCCATTTCCCCACGTCTTGTTGCAATACTATAAATACTTATAATACTGTTTATTACAAATCTTTTCAATTTTTGCCTATCAGGCAAGAAATGATACAGGTGTATTTTTTGATATGCGTCACCTATTTGTATTATTTCTCTCAATTGTCCATTCATAGCCTTCCTGTCTGAAATGACTGCTGCCGTATTAAAGGCAAACCCTTCTGTGGGACATGAGAATAGAAAAACCTTCCCCCTTCAGCAATGGCACCGTGGAGCGACGGAGAACTGAGTATCACATCATCTAAGCTATTCTGTCATTTACAGGAAGCTACCTTGGGAAAACAGTAAAAATACTCCTGTCTACTAAGATATGTGATGGAACACAAATGAATCATCAAATGCATCGTAAGAATAGCTCTCATTTAGGTACACAAAGTCAGCAGGGAAATTTTTCTCAGGGACGGTTTGCTATAATAATCTGCATTGACTTAATGCCTTCTCTCTTACAAGGTTCTAAAAATTTTGCCAGATTTGTCTTGTTTGCCTTCCTCCCTCCACTAACTTTAAAGGCAGGTGAGTCTACATTGTTGAAACTCTGTGTGGCTCCATTTAGCTACCTTTTTCCTAAAAACAAGCCAACAAGGATGTCTTACTTCATTCATTTAGTCATACATTCTACCCACAATTTAAAAAACTCAAGGGCTGACTTACATGGGGTATTCAGGAAGGCTGAGGACACAGTGGTGAATGTAATTGATATATTCCCTGCTTCCTGGGGGAGAATCAGTTAGTTAAATGGCCCGTTATTATATAATGCAACGATTGAGGGAGTTTGTTAAACCTGAAATAGGATTGGCTGTGTCAGGTTTGAACTGGGTTTAGGAAAGAGTGCTCCAAGCAAAGAAAAGCACGAGTCTTTGGTCAATGAAATGTCACCAACCAGGAAAGATTTTTATGAGGGTGGCTGGAAACTCTTGCCTATCCCACAATTATTCACCTGACATTTGTAGAGCAGTCTTCTCCATGGTGGCTGTGTGCTGGGCATCGTGAACCTCCAGCTGTTTAAGAGAACTCTGCTGCCCTCAAAGGTCAATTAGGGCATGGGGAAGAGGTAAACAAATGAATAACTGTCATTCACCATGATTAGTTGAATTTATAGTTAAAATAATCACTACAGAAAATTGTTAGACCAAGTACTGTATTAAAAAAAAAAAAGTATACGCTGTGAGGTGAGAACAAACGTAGAAAATTAACTCCTCTGCCAGGAAATCCGGGAAGGAGTCACAGATCCTGATGAGTAGACATTCACCTGGGAGACGAATTAGGAAACAGTTCATTTCCTGTTTTTGTGTCTTGACAGGAGGATTGTGAAGACTGAAAAAGGCAAGAAACATACTGGAAAAGTTAAAAATATGCCTGAGGCCAGAAAGGAGGATACATGCTAAGGATCAAAGAGAAACAGAAAGATAAGGAGCATCTACCTAGTGAGGGCCTTGACTGGGTAGAGGATGGTTAAGCAATAATCATCATGACAACCAAGCATCTGTGCAAGGGGGCTCATTTTCAGAGCCCTCTCAAAAGAGGCAATAACCCGTCAGACTGAAAGACATTTATTTAGCCCACTCTTTCCCTCCCCCAAACTACAGGTCCAAATAAGACAGGGTTAGGTTCAGAAACTAAGAACTATCTGCAAAAGTAATATAAGCTGGAAGTAAGAGACCCTGAATAGGCACCCTAGGATTTGACCAATGAGAGGCATGTAGGATAATAGTGGTAAAGGTTAGTACCAGCTTCTTAGTGAAGCCTGACTAGAGGCAAATATAACAGCTCACTAGAAGAAATGTCTCTATGATTAGCTGAACATATATATATATATATATTTTTATTTAGAGTTGTCATTTCAGAGTGTGGCTTTAGTAGTCATTTTTTTCACCTTTTGCATAAATTCCCTAGCTAAAGGAAACCTCTGAATATTGTTTTGTATGTTGATGCAGATACCGAGCAGACAGTCGAGGGTCTTCTGCCCAGAACACCTGTATCCAGTCTGCTGTCTGGATGTGTTACCTAACACACCAGTTTAAGTTTCCTCGGGCTTTATGCTGTAAGCTGGAAATTCCTAATCTGAATAGTGAATGTGCAGATCCTGGCCATCTCAAACTTTCAGGTAACCAGGCATGACTTGAGACAGTCTCAGCTCTGGGACATTTACTTTTAGACAAGGGTAACCTAGCCCACTTAACCCCAATATATGTCCCAACATATTGCTACTCTCTGAGTGTGGACGGGTTTAAAAAAAAACACACAGGAAGCAGTCCCACAATGAGGAATTGTAATGAATTCTGGCTACAGTCCTTCTGAGAGAGGGGTAGGCCCCGAATCATGGATACCCATAACTCAAAGCTTTGAATAACTTTCTAGATGTTCCAAGAAAATGTGCATGTGGAAGATTTGGAACCTCTACACTGGGCTAATGACAGCAGATTGATTAGCAGGAAAGACTGAGAGCAGAGAGGTAAAGTTATTCTTGAATTACTGTGACCATTGGAGAGATTATGTTAACTTGAGGCAATCACGAACCACTCCTGGGTTAGGGTTTGGGCACCACGCCTTGATTAGGCAATTGAGAACCAGCCTGGATTAAAGTTGAGTGACTTGTGGGCCAGCGAATGAGGGATGAGCACCCACCCAGAAGTGGGAGACCCAACAGGAATTCAAACGGTATAAAATGGAAGGAAATAGAAAGATTGTTATAGCTTCTTCCTCAGGAAAAGCTCTGGTATTTGCAGTTGTCTACAGATGCTAACTTGCAACACTTCACAGATCTTTATCACAGATTTGCTCTAGTCTCAAATTGGGCCTGTCTACCTGTCGCAGACCTTCAGTCCCAGAGCTTCGGTCTCTGGTCTTTGCCATTGTTCTTCGAACAAATGAGACCCACAGCAGACTCTCACTGTCTGTCCTGTAGTCCCAGAGGGGTATTCTACTTTGTGGCTGAGCAGCCATCAGACACGTGCAGGCTGCCGTCTTAGACTATCCCTATCCGCAGGTTTGTAAGTCTTCCAAATAAATCCTTTTTGTTATAATTTCTGTAAATTCTGCCTTTTGAAAGAACCCAAACTAATACAATTACCCTTTGAGATGCAATTACATGAAAAATAGTGAATAGCTGCTATCCATCTCTTAGGAATAAAATAGAACTAGGTTTAAACAGCAGCCTGAGGAGTTCATGTTAGATAAAGATGATGGGACAGGACCAGTACCTGCTCCCAAGGCACTTACTTTTCTGCTACAAGAGGACTTCCTACGTAACTGTTATACTTCGCTTTGACTTGGAGCCATTGCAAATTTGTCTGCCATGTTCATTTATGTTTGTGTTCACATCATCAGCCCAGTGCCTCATGCAGAGGGGGCTCTTAATAAATATTTGCCACATTGCATTGACTTGTCCTATGATGGTGATCAGGACTGACAAGATGATGTTCTCTGAAAGTTATTAAATATAGAACAGATTTTCTCACTTGGAATGTCTTAGGAAATCTTGAACCACTGAGCCATGGCATGTACTTCTGTTCTCATTTTTGTTTATCACATCTGTATATTTCACATTCTATGGCTGGAGAAATAGTGCATTGGTTACAGTGCTTGTTTAGCAAGCACAGGCCTTGGGTTCAATTCCTCAGCACCACATAAACTGGGCATGATGGTGCACACCTGTAATCTCAGCAATTGGGAGACCGAAGCAGGAGGATTGCCATGAGTTTAGGGCAGCCTGGGCTACAGTCAGACCCTGCCAACAACAACAATAAAATCAAGTTCTAAACTGGAAAATTCATATTTCCTTCCATGGAAGCAGCTGATTTGCTTTCAAAAGTAAAGTCTTACTGGTTGTCTTCCTTTGGAGCTTAAATCTATGAGATATCCCTTAATATAACTACATTCTATAGTTGAAGATTCACCATTCTGCTTACTACATGTTGTGCATTCATTATACAGTTCCTGATTGCCCAGTTGCAAGTTTTCACATCCTCATACTGCCACCTTGCCCTCTTCCTGACTGACTACACAGCCTGCCTGGGTTAGACTAAGGCTTAGGTCAGATACATATTTCTGCTCTATGAACTTTTGAAAAATCTTGAGATAGGAAGAAAAAAGGGAAAATACGTGATCTTTGCTATTTGCCTGAATGTACACAGTATCATAGCTTTATTAGACTTTTTAAAAAGTGAATCATTGGCAATGGAAAGAACCCCAATCAGCTTATTCCTACAAACCTTAAAACTCACCAGGTCAAAGCCGACCGTGGTGGCACAAGCCTGTAATCTCAGTACTTAAAAGGCTGAGGCTGGAGGATTGTCTTGAGTTTGAGTCCAGCCTGTTTTGAGACCATTGAGTTCAGAACGAGACCCTGTCTCAAACAACAGACAAACAAACCCCCACCATCACCACCAACAAAAAATCCAACGAATAACTACATCAGCCAAGGCCCTGACAACTAAGAAAAGATATACTGTAGGGATTATTGCGCATAAGGAGAGAATTATTTCACAGAAATTGGGAAGAATCCCAGGAACCAACACGACATAGTGAAGGCCCAGAAATGAGCCACACTGGGGAGCCATTGTCATCCACATAGTTGGAGGGGGCAGTGGAAGACTTGGTGAGAATTGACCCTGGGAAGAGAACCCCCTGATAGGAGCTACAGCCTGCGTAAAAAAAAAAAAAAGATGCCCGCTCAAAATCTGGGAGAGGGTAAGCGTTTTCTTTCTTTCTCCTTATCCCATTTCTTTCTCGTCCCATCTCTGATCTCCTGATGGCAGCTCCTACGGACCAAACCCAGCTGCAGATCTGTGTCTTGGGACTCAGAACAGGGCCACAGTGGAAAGGGTATTTCAAATAAAGAATGCACAGGCACATGTTGTGTCAGTCAGTATCCAAAAGAAACATGATAATTGTTAGAATAAATCATCCAGAGCTCATTTACAAGATGTTTGTTTATCACGTCTATATATTTCACGTTCTGTAGCTGGAGAAATAGTGCATTGGTTATAGTGCCTGCTTAGTTAGGAAGCACAGATCTTGGGTCCAGTTATACAGTTTGTCATACTGTGGGCAAGTCACAGAAAAGCCACGAGGACTAGCGCAGTAACTTTGAGTTAGTAACAGTGAAATCACTACCATCCCCACCCCCTAAGGGGCAAACGGAGATGCTGTCATGATAACCCAGAAAGAACCTGTGTGGAGGAGGCTGCCTTGATAGGAACAGGGAGCTTTGGTGAAGGAACGGTTCTGCCTAAGGCATGGGATTAAGGAGAAATTACCGCGACCTCCTCGTGTCACGGCCTCCAGGTTTCGGCTCGGGCTTCCTACTGGCCCAAACAAACTGGAGTCCAGGAGCCAAGTGAGTCCTGATGAGGTGTCTTGCCTGTTGGTCTCCTGATGGGGAACAGGGTGAAAGGTGACTCTAGAGAAGTCAGGTACCAGGCACGCCCACTTGTTACTAAGTCAGTCACCAGCTTCTGCCTCCCTCCCACCTTCCTTTCCTTCCTCCTCCACTCCCCTTCCCTCACTCTCTCCTTCCTTCCATTAAACTTTATTAGCTTTCACACCCTGCCCTGTGCTAGATGCTGTCACATACAGGCTTCCTGTAGCAGGTCCAACTCCCCGCCAAGGCAGGGACCCCTGCTGGTCTTTAGGCAGGCCTCCTCCACCACGTTGACCTCTCAGCAGCAGCTCGTGACCTTTTCCAGAAGAGGAGCAGGACTTCGCTGGTAACTCACTATGTGAAACTGATGCCGTAGCACTTATTAGAAGGGGTTTTCAAATGTAAATTTGCATCACCTCCTTGTTAGCAGATGAACCGGGGAGAAAGATGATGGGATCGCGATGGATCGTTCATGAACACCGAAGTTTGATATCTATGTTGCTGCCCTGCGCTGGCTTCAGCAGCTACACACGTTGACTGTGTCCTGAAGCAGAACTGGACCATGCCTGACAGAAGTGACACGGCTTTAATTATTCCAACCTACGAATTCTCAGCGATGCTTTCTCTTTTTTTGTCACCAAAACTCAGTCACTAGAACATAGGAGACACGACTGATGGCTACACTTTTCTGGTCACCTGTTCAGGAAATATCTCATCCCTCTGAAAATTCACCCTTTACGCCTCAGTTACCGAGCACTTTGGAATGGCTTAGCCCAGGAAATGAAGGCTCTTGTGAAAAACATAGAGATTTAGGAAGCCAGGACGTGATTAACCACATGGCATTTTGCCAAATGAGCAGTTAACAACCAGGGCCAGGAAAACAAATGCTGATTAGTAATCCCAGTGCTTACAAAAGGGGCTTAGACCCAATCCTAACAATCCTTTTTGTGACAGACCAGAAAATTCTAACCTATTGTAGCTGGAGCCATGATGCCCTGAAAAAAAAAGTATTAGTCTAATCAAAATTCGTTCATCAGTGCCTCTATGTGTAAAAAAATAATTTATATTTAAATTTAGCAGACTAGAAATCTTCTGGGTATTCTCTATGAAACATAAAATTAAACTTTGAACCTACTCATGATGTTTCTAGTGGTTAATGTTTATTTTTCAAGACCACTTTGATGTCAAATTTAGTCATTTTTATTCATTCATTTAGCAGATCTTTGAGTTCTGGTCACATACAGGGTATTGTTTTAAATTCTGGTTGAGTCTCAGTGGGCTACACTGAAAAGAAAATTAATCAGAATTGATGAATGCATTTAAGTTCAAGTATTAGAACATCAAAATCACCCTGTTTCAAACTATCCTTCTTATTTCTGTCTAATTAATAGAAATCTACCAAGGGAAGCAGCTGCTGCCGTGACAGGGGCCTGGCCGGGGGGCGGGGGCCGGGCATGCCTGTGCAGAGCTGCTGCTCTTCTCCTGTGTTCATCCCTTGTGGTGACCAGACGGCTGCGAGGGATGGAGGGTTAGGAACAATGAGTGGGTGGTGGTAGTGGGGAAGAGGAGTTAGGAGATCGAGTTGCACTAGAGCGTGTTGTGCACTAGGACTTGGTGGTGTGACGACACTCACTGCAGGAGTTCTGTAGGTAGCTAGAGATATCAAATCAGGTTGGAGGACAAAAGTCAGAGCTGAGGACAATTGAGAGAGCAATGAGGCAGAAGCTGTCTGTATTAAGAGCCAAGGGACGAGGGTATTCTTGTAACTGAGAAATATTCCCTTTGTAAACAGGGGCTGCTGTGCAGGGCAGGGAGCGCAAGAGGAAGAGAAGAGATACAGTGGCCCTACTGGAGAGGCAGAGGAGTCCTGGGGGAGGATGCTGCGGCTACACTCAGTGACTAGACTGGAAACAACCAGTGTGGGGAAGGACGGGCTGAAAATGTCTGGCTGTACTCACTACCAGCATGATCAAGCTTTAGTGATTCAGGCCTGCAGATTTCCAAGATTCCATGGCCACAGCTCAGGGCCAGGAGTAGAAACAGAGCTAGGACCTGGTGACTCACATTCCTGATAGCCATGGAATGAGAGGATTAAGGGTGCCCACAAGGACCTGGTGGAGGCACTGATCAGAATCCAGCAGGAAGGTCCTTCAGGGAGTCAGCCCTGTGTGGTTAATCCTCCCTGGGAGCATATTTCAGGTCATGTTCCCAACTGCAGACCAGCTGCAAGGTGGCTGAAGATGGGAGAGTCAAGCAAGAGACACATACCAAATAGTCGAGAACCACAATCTGAAGGAGTGAGCACAGCTCCGGGTGCCAACAAGCTTCTTGTGTATTGGGACTTCATCTCCACATCGTGGCTGACTTGTGAGGGGTTCTGACTTTTTAATACTTTGTCTTTTATCTTTGTATTTTCAGGAGGTAGACTTTTCATGCTTCCTTTCCTGTACACAAGAGTATTAACTTAAAAGAAGAGGTCCTGGGGGGTCGGGGGGGGGGGGATGTACTCAGTGGCAGAGCACTTGCCTAGCATGCATGAAGCCCTGAGTTTGATCCTTAGAATGAGAGAAGGAAAAAAGAAAGAAAAAGAGAAGGAAGGGAGGGAGAGAGGAAGGGAGGAAAGAAGGAAGGAAGGGAGGGAGAGAGGAAGGGAGGAAAGAAGGAAGGAAGGAAGGGAGGGAGGGAGGGAGGGAGGAAGGGAGGAAGGGAGGGAGAGAGGGAAAGCAATCTGATGAACCTTTTCCCTGAAGCCCCTTCCTACCTGGCTCCAGCCAGCAGTGCCTGTGATGTGTAATTGGCTTTTCTCTTGTCCAGGTGCAGCTCTTGGGGAGCGCCTCACGTTCCCTCAGCACCAGAGGAAACCGACCGGTGATAAAGGTTTAAGACTGGAAGCTTGAATTTGTCGTGGTTAGGGATCAGGGTCTGAGGAAAATAGGAGGGTATGATTGGAGAACTCCGAGAATGCCTGACGTGAAGTCCTACGAGTGGAAAGACCACGTTTGATGGTTTCTGAAGCAAGGGAGTCAATTGACTGCTCTTTGTCTCTCGTATCTTTCCATGAGAAAAAGTTTAACTTTCTCATTAGGAAAGCTTCTCTAATCTCACCAAATCCTAGGCTTTTAACATTGGAAGGTCATCTGCTAGCCCCCTGACCCGGCTGTCATCCCCTCTCCCAAACCGCGTTGGCTGCCCACTGTTTGTCATTTCCTCAGACACCCCCAGGAATGGATCCTTAACGTTCCGCGAGGCAGCTCATGGCTCTCTGGGCAGGCCTGGGTTTTAGACAACTGTCCTTGTCATTGATCATCATTTTCTTCCCTGAAGATTTTTTTTTTTTATTGGTCACAGTTTTAGCCTTTTGGATCTCATGAGTAAACAAACATTTCACTTTCTCAGATAAGGCTCCTTTCGAGGTCTCAATGCTTTCCTCAGGGTCCGTTAAAACTTTCTTTTCAGATGATCAAACATCTCAACTCTTCAACCTCTCTTTCAGTGACATGGCTTTGGGCCTCGCCAAAGACTGCTCCGCCTCTCCTCTCTCAGTGGGTCATTCACGCACGAGGCACCCAGAGCCGGACACTGCTCTGGACAGAGGCTCCGAAGCATGGAGAACATTGGGCCGGCTTCTCTGTCATGCGGCCTTCTGCACTTCAGGACTGCATGCACCTCTGTGGCCTGTCGAGGCTATAACCCCATCTTCTGGGATTTCGGTGTACTACCACTCAGCTCTGCTTTCTTGTGATTTTGCAACCATGGGTACACAGACAAGTTGTCCTGAGTTTTCCTTCTTTGTATCTTGGGGAAAATTCCACATCTCTTTTTGCCCCTAGGGGATTTTAAGCGCTATGATTTCTACGTCTAGCTCTCCAGCTGGGTTATTAGTTTGGCAATATTTACTGAGTCGTTGTCATATGCCAGGAATTGCATTGCATGCTAAATGGGCTGAGGGGACACAGACAATTAGGATGTGGTTCTTGCCCTAGGGCAGCTTGCTAGCTGGAGGAAAGAGATATCCATGCCAACTTAATGCAAGATAGGAAGAGCAGGGTCATATAAGCATAAGGACTATGGGGCCCAGGTCAGAGACTCTTGTCTCTCTGTCATAAAGGAAGCCAAGCCAGGCTAAGAGGTAGAAGGTCTTCTGTTTCTCACTGGGAGTTAAAATTATGAGAAAGATGAATAAACCTCAAAACCAGGGATACAAGGTTTAAAACTTGCTGCATGTGTTGACTGGTTGGATGATCAAAGGCCTGGCGTTCAAGCTGAGTCTCTGTAAATGTAAAAAGATGTGGCAATACAGTTTTGTTCATTTCATCGTCTACACACAGCCTTCTCTGAGCATGAAGTTGGAAGGTGTATACTCCCTGCCCTCAAGGAGTTTCCTGACTAGCCAGGTAAGCACGCTCTTCTTCCTAGCGGATGGCAGTGCCACCATGTGTCTTAGCTGGAGGAGTTATTAACTCCTCTTTAGTACTGCCCTCCGGAGTACCCTATGGTTTTCTGGAATTTTGTTCATCTATTTGTTTTGCTTTTATATTTTACCTTCTGTTGTTTCCATAACACCTTTACTGAGACCCGTTTGAGCTTGTTTGTACGGTACTTTTCTTTTTTCTTCAGTACTAGGGATTGAGCCCAAGTGCTCGTGCGCTGAGCAATCATTCTGTCACTCAGCTATACCCCTAACCTTCACTAAGTCGCCTGGGCCGACCTTGCACTTGCGGCCCTCCTGCTGTAGCCTCCCCTGTAGCTGGGATCACAGAGGCAAGCCACAGTGCCTGGCTTCTGAGATGGTACTCTGAGCCAATCACCACCTGCTCGTTGCATTATCTCCCTACTCCTCGTGTTTCCAGCAATCCGCTAGTCACCAGCTATGTTATGGTCCCCCAAGCTTCATGACTTGGCACACAGCCATGCTCTGGGATGTGACTGTGACAGTGAAGGAACACAGAGCAGAGTCAGGGACGAGACACGGGGCATGGAGTGAGTCAGTGAGGCCAGGCAGGAGCTTCCACACCTCCTCCCCCAGTAGGATCGCACACGACGTGCTCAAGTCTTTCTGACCCATGGGGAAGGGCTGCCTCCCAGGGATGCTCATGAGAGATTCCAGGTTTCCATTGGGAACTGGGCACGTGGCACCTGATAGCAAGCACACACCAACATTCCAGGTTCCTCAAAGGAAGTCAGGTGCTCAGAATAAGCCTTGGTTTTTTTTTCTTGCTTTTTTCTTTTTTTGGACGCATCCTTTAGTACAGGGAACAACACTTCTCACTTACGGCAAATTTTGCATCAGTCTGGAGTTGTGCCTGCCATCTGGGATCCCGGGCATGGGTCAGGGGGAACCTTGAACACAGCCTTGCACCTACAGCATCTCAGGCTTTGGCTGATTCTTCTCTTCACACCAACATTATTACCTATCGGTCATAATACTTTACAACCTTGTCTCAGAACACTTACAACTAAAATTAGAAGACATATGTGTGCACATGCTTATTTGCTTACTTGTTTATTTCCTATATCACCTACTGGAAACCAAACTAGTGAATATAATACTGATGGCAAAACTCTTCGAACCCCAAATAGGTCTCTACTCTCGTAGGTGCTCAACACACACTGGCCGAGGGAACGGAAGCAGACCAACAGCACAGCGTGGGCGCCCACAGCTGTGGGGATACAAGTCCCTCTTGGTTGGCCCTGGCTATCAGAATGCATGAGGCTTGAGTCCTGCTTTTCAACAACAATATTGTCCTCAAGGCTCATGGTCTAGTGCACTGGCAATGCCAGAGTCTCTGGGGACATCGCCTGCAGCTGTATGAGGGACCAAACGTAAGAATGTTCCATATCTGCTCATTCTTTTCCCTTCTTCTTATTAAAAATAAACATTGTGCTGGTAAATTTTTCCTGTGTTCCTCCCTACTCTCAGAAACACTTCTAATGTCCAGATTAAGTGTATCCTAAGGGGAGGAAAAACTATATTCCTTTTGACAAATAGCCCTCTGTACAGCCTTGGAGAAACCCTAAAGGACTCGTGAATGGAAAAGGATCTCCAGACTGGAAATCAGTTCTCACTTAATGTCTTCCCTGGCTATTGCTTCGGCAGCTGAGTGGAGTCAGGTTTTCATCTCATGTAATATGAAGGGACAATTCAGCTTCTAAAGCGTGGAGAGAATTTCCCCAGAGCTACAGAGAATAGACCTAAGTGGTTACATAAACTCATATGGAAACGTAAAAAAAAGAAAAAAAGAAAAAAATTAAAGACAGGTTAAACACTCTGAGGGACATGTCACCCCCAGGGAAATTAGCAGCCGGGTTGACAGGCAGAGCTCTCCTCCAAGTTGCACGTGGATCTTACGTGTTTTTACGACCACACTACTGGGGGAGGGAATGACTTTATGTATGCATTTTTTGTGTGCTCAGAGAAGGAGAAAATAAACAGTACCTTTTATCTTAGGATATCAGGAGATAGAAAAAGAAATACGTCCATAAATGACCATGGGCATATTCTTCAAGGTCCTAAGAAGCAGTGCATCAGTCAGGGATTTGCAGAGTGCAATCATACTCAAAAGGACTTACTGAAAGGGGTTTAATGAGCGATGGGTTGTAGACATGAGGACGGGTGAAGGCGACTGACCCAGGGTGGTAAGATCCCTGAGACCAACAGCGTGAAGCCCTGAGGAAAGCAGAGTGAATGGTAGCTGTATGGCACCCAGAGCTGGAGCCCTAAGAGAATTGGAGGGAGAAGGTCATCGGGGGTCTGCGGTAAGCATCTTAAGCTGTCCTTCTTTCTAGCTTCAGGGCGCCTTTGCCTGAACATTCAAGGTCATTGGAGGGACTCTAACAGTGAATTTACTTAGTCATGTGGTTATGAAAACTTAGGGAAGTAAGGCCTGTTTACCTTAATTAATTAAAATTACTCTCTTTCTATTTACATTTCCTTATCATTGGGTGATTTTCCTTTCTGACAGGTGGTGTGTGATGTCTGTAAGAATCTGGGGGCATGGCTAATGGGGTGTTGAGTTGACATTACGCTGAGTTTGGGTGTCATGGGGTATTGTTAGGTGGTGTATAATCATTCCTGGACAGAAATGGCTTCTGGGAAGGCTTCTCTTGTCTCCTGAGCTGATTCTTCATGACACAAAGCTTCAGGCCAGGGACCACAGCATGATACAAAGGTGAGCAACAGAATGCTAGGCAGGGTCTGTGGCCATAAAGGAGAAGCAGTTTTGACAGCAGGAGAGCCAGAATCCAGTCTCTGGAAAATTCTCCAATCATCACATGAATCTAGACAAAAATAGAATTCTAAGTTGGCAAAATGCACTGTATAATTCAGGGTACACAACTGTACCTGCGTTATGCTTTCTTCCTCTCCTTTTTTGATGGAAATCATATGAAACAGAACAATAGAGTTCCTGTGTCTGTAGGATATAAACCAACACCAGCACTGCTTATATGCAAATCACACACATTCAGTGTGTTTTGTATGCCACAAAGGAAAACAAATAATTGACACACATAAGTTTACTCTAAAATACATAATAATTGCTAATATTTAAGAACGTGTATTACACATCTGGCATTGGACTAAGCATTTCATAGATATTAATTCACTTAATCGTCACAACAACACTTTGACATGTGTACTATCGTTATACTCTTCTTGGCTTTTATTTTCAAAGGCTTGAACTCATTGTTAAGACTAAGATAGAGGGAGAAGTATTTTTGGAGGAAGTCTGACCCAAGAAGATTTTTCATAGAATAAGGTCCCAAAGACTAGAAAGAACAGATCTCAAGGGCTGGGCCACCAGGAAGTGCCATGCCATGCCAAAAGCACCAGGGCTGAGCTATGGTGTGTACTCACTGCACACAAGAACCGAGGGAAGCACTCAGGCTAGGATGTTGGCACTTCAGCAGAGACTGGCTGGCCATCCAGCAGGACTAAGCCCTTCTATTGATTTGTTTTTGCACCTGAGTTCAAGGACTAAAATTTATATTTGCTAAGTTTAATTCTGTGAAAATGAAATTAAAGAGATTATACACCTTATTTTTGCCTCCTGAAACTGGGCTATCTGACAGAAAAGAGTAATGGTTTTATAGCCAAAAAAAAAAAATTGGCTTCAAAAGCTAGCTCAGCTGTTTATTTGCTAAGTGACCTTGAATTTTATAAAAACGCTCCTCCAGCCAAGCCTCAGGATCCTCAACTACAAAATGGGAACAACGTTGAATTCATAGTGTCACTGTGGAAATTAACTTTTGTAGTGCATTTAAAACTCTTAGCCTGCCATGGCGAGCAGGAATTTAAACATCAGTCCCCCTTTAAGTGAAAATAAAATTTAACCACATTTTATGGAGGAACGTGTTACAGAACGGCACCTCGCTAATCTGATTTATGAAGAAACTTAGCTGCATTTCAAAAATGTTTTTGAACTCACCCAACACTCTCCCTTTCTTCTAAAACTGAAAATCAAGGAGGTAAAATATCCATCTGTGTGCTCACACCCTTCTGAATATGAAATTTAAATAAAAGCTTCTCAATCTGTTTGTAGAGTGCTCCTCGGCTTTGAGGCTGCTGGATCGGCTTCATTTAGAGCCTCATGCTGATCACCTTATTCACACAACGCTCTCACTAAACCAGTGAGGAAGAAAAACAATAGTCCATTTAATTAAATTATGCTAAAGCCTGAATTCAATCCATTTGTGTATTAAGGAGTAAGATTATGAATATTGATTAATGTTCCCTGCATAAAAACTTTGCTACCTTCCCCTTATTCCTTCCTAAATAAGGAACAGTGTTTCTCCCATGGGTAACCCCTATGGTTTTTATTTTATTTTAAGACAAACTTAGTTAATTTAGTCCAATACAAATAGAATTACACTGTTTCCCATTCTCTCTTTCTGCAACTCTCCTTTCTGGCTTCTAGAACCTTCTCTGTCTTGTTCTACCCGTCATCACCTGTGGCCACTCTCCCTGATGTCCATGGTAGTTCTTCATTTCTTGGGCAGGACCATAGAGACTATGAGGGTCTCTATCTTTCTTCTCGATTATCCTTTAGGAAAGTTCTGCCTGTGCCTGGAAATTCATCCTAAGAAATGCGACACATCTCCTATGTTTGCCAATTCAGAAGCTCCACAAAAGGTGTGTGTGAAAACCCAAGTTAACCGATGTCTTGCTTCTGGTCTATTTGGGAGCCTTTGGGGGCCATAGGTACTCTGAGCTCCAATCAGTTCCCAGTGAAGGTGACTGGCTCCATACTATTCTATGAAAAGTGATAAAGACATGTCCTTTGCTGTAATTACAAAGGCATAAGTATTAGAAAGACAAATTAGATTCAGGATTAGGGATTAGGGCAGCTACTTGCTGACTGTACTGTAAAGTAAAACTAGAGAGTTTTTAATAATAAAGAAACCCTAGCTCCACTCTACCTAATATAATTAATCTGGTTTAGGGCTCAGAATAAATATTCTTTTTTAATTATGGTGAAAATATCTAATATAAAATTTACTACCTTAACCATGTTTGAGCGTACAGTTCAGTGTTTTTACATCATTGTGACACAGATTTCCAGAATTTTTCATCAATATGGAAACTATACAAATTAACTAAGAACTCTACATTTTTCCTGTCTTCCCCTGATAATCAGAATCTTAGTTTATGTTTCTATGAACTTGACTACTTTAAATATCCTATAAGTGCAATCATACAGTATCTGTCCTTTTGTGACTGGTGTGTCACACTTAGCCTAATGTCCTCAAGGTTCACTCACGTTATAGCATGTGATAGGACTTTTTTTTCTTTTATACAACTAAAAAATATTCCATTATTTGTACAGCAGATATGAAATTTTGATGAGGTATTTATCTGCTAATGAAAATTTCAGATTGTTTCTATCCCTTGGCTCTTCTGAATAGCTGCCAAAACATGGGTATGAATTTTTCTGAGAATCTTTTGGCTACAGTCAAAGCTTTATTTCTGAGTGCTCTATTCTATTCTGTTGTTTAATGTGTCATCTTTATGATATTAACATATTGTTTATATTGCTGTAGCTTAGTAATATGTTTTGGAATAAGGAAATGTGAACTCTTCAGTTCTAACTTTGTTCTTTTTACTCAAGTTATCTTAGCTATTCAGAGTTTCTTAACTGTATAAGCTTTAGAATGGATTTTTCTATTTCTTAAAAAAAGCAGCATGGGATTTTTGTAGGGATTACATTGAATCTGTAGGCTGCATTAGATGATATGGTTATCTTTATATTATAACATATTTCAATCCATGATCGTGGGGTGTCTTTTTATTTAATGATGTCTTCTTTAATTTCTCTTAGCAATGTTTTATAGTTTTTAGTCTATAGACTTTTCATATGCTTGGTGAGGCATATTTCTAAGTAACTTAATCTTTTAGATGCTATTCTAAACAGAATTTCTCATCATTCTTGATTTCTTTTCAGATTATGCATCGTATATAGAAATGCAACTTACTTTTGTCTTTTTATTGTGCATTTGAAGAAACAACTTTCTAGACTGGAGGAATGGCTCAGCGGTTAAAGCACTTTCCTAGCAAGTTCTACATCAAGTGCTAGGTACCCAAGTTCGATTCCTCAGCACCACGTAAGTCAGGTATGGTGGTGCATGCCTGCAATCCCAGCACTCAGGAGGCTGAGGCAGGAGGATTGACATGAGTCCAAGGCCAGCCAGGACTCCATAGTGAGTTCAGGACCAGCCTAGCCTACAGAGTGGGTAAATAAATAAATAAATAAGAACAATTTCCTAGGTAATTACAGTTTGTAGCCTGCTTTGAGAACCCTTGAACTAAGAACTTACTTCCTTCAGATCAGTAAGTCTGGAGCCATAAAAAGTCCAGAAAAGCATCCTGAATCCCAAAGTAAAATCTAAGTAAGTTTCACTTGGATGATTTTACTGGATTTGATGATCTTCTCAAACCATTTACCCTCAAGCAGACAGAGTTACTGACAGCATAAATTAAGTATTCACCGATTCCAGAGAGGACTGGGAAGGATAAGCCTGAGCTACAGGTGTTACCTCTCGTGGTAGCTGAAGGTGGTGAGAAAAATCAAATGATGATAGAAAAATCTGAAATGGGTTCCTAGAAATAAGACACACAACTTTAGAAGAGGCAGGGGATTTCGCTTCAGCATTCTTTCCCTCTTGCGCTGACCTGCTCCAATCCCTGTTCGGAGAGCTAGTCTCCTCCCACGGTATGGCCAAGAAGATCCAATGGAATTGCCTCCAGTCCCAGCATCTAGAATGCAGTAAGACTCACAAATGGCCCATAAAGGCTTGCGTTCCCATTCGCCAAAGGAGTTTCTTCAGAGATGGTGCGTAGTCTCAAGAGGCAATAAAATATAGAGCAACATTCCTTCAGATTTCTGGAGCCAAAACCATCTCCTTTTATGTGCCTTGGGCTTGAGGAAATACACAGACTGAAGCTGTTGTCTTCAAGTCATGAAACTTAGATGGATGTCAGCAAGTAAAAGACCAAGAAAGTGGTGGAACAATACCGAATCTGGATGACTATGAGTCATGAAGGGACCACTATCTCTGATTTGTTTTGTTTTTGTGTTACTGGAGTTCTTTACTAAACCCAAGCCTTTGCATTGAGCTACATTCCCAGCCCTTTTATCTATCTTTCGATCTCTATCTATTTATATCTATCTATCTATCTATCTATCTATCTATCTATCTATCTGATCTGAGACAGGATCTCACTAAGTCACTGAGTTGCCCAGGCTGGCCTTGAACTTGGGGATCCTCCTCCCTCAAACTTCCAAACTTTTTAGTTACACAAACATCTACAATTTCTTTTATACACAAAATCAGGTTGAGTTGATGTTCCTACCACTTGCAGCCAAGAGTCCTACCTGGTTTAGAAAACAAGGCAGGTTACAATGGGCAGCTAGAAGGCCAGGCAGCTAGGACCCAGGCCAGCCTGAGTGCACAGCGCACAGAACTTGCCGTCTCGATGTTGTAGGCATGCTCCCCTTCACCAGCGCCCGACCCCTGGGAACAGGCACGTCACTGAGCTTGCAGGAATTGCAACTGACCCCAAAACATGTAACAGATACTCACACTTTTTAATTTTTTTCTTCCTCCTTCTCCAATCAGGCTTCTAACACTAATTTTCTTCCTCTCGTCAATACTGCTCTCAGGAAAAGATTCAGTTAACTCACTTCCTGTAAGGACTATGTGAACCACACATTCCCACTTGTTAAAATATCTACATTTCAAAAAGGCACAAAGTATCTCATTAGTAAATAAATTTCTAGTGAAGGAGGGTTTTTTGATAAAAAAAAATACTCACAACATAACTTTTTTTGTAAATAAATGAATTCCAAATCCTGTGGCACATTATAGAATCTTGGAGTTTGGGGAATTAGTATCTATGATACAGTTCTTTGTTAATTATGATAGAATACAGCTATTCTAACAGGCCTCACAGTTTTCTTTCTCCTGTGAATAAAGTACCTTCAAAAACATTGAACACCAACATTAATATTAATTGAACATTTATTCTGTATTTAGACTGCAAGTGTTGCTCTGAGCACTTAACATGCATAATCTAATCCTCATAGGTATTCTGTAAAGTAGCCACATCATGAAACTTATATTGTATATGAGGAAATAAAGATGTAGAGAAGTTAAATAACTTATTCAAGATGGCACCACTACTAACCTGAAGAAAACAATAGAACAATTAGAGGCATCAGGGTGGAGCTGGCCTCTGGAGTTCCTCTTAGTCCCTATGAACCACAACTAGGTATTTGATGAAATCACAAATTAAATATCTAATAGGTTAGACTTATAGAATTAGAGAACCATTTGGAATACTCAATAGGCCATTAAAATGAGAGAAAACACAGGCCCAGCCAGAGCGGGAGGAATGAACCACAGTCCTGTGCTTCCCCAGGCAGGGCTCCCTGCACTTGTGCCTGTACTCTGGGCCCCAACACAGGAGACCCTGCCACCTCTTTGTTTATTCACCTCAGCACCAATGTTCTATGAACAAAGACATGTTCTTTTCCTGCATGTGGAAAATTTTGAGGACTTCAGAATAATAAAAGCCTTTAAGAAAATATAAACTCTTCCCTCTTACAACAGTGGTTTCGAGGGAAGAGAGTTAAATTGTTGCCATAAATATCATGCTATTTAGCCACTCAGGGAGGAGCCAGCTCTGTGGGGGGCGGGGGGGAGGAAGACCACACAGGGAAGAAAGAGTAGGAGATTTCAAAGGAAGGAATCCGAAGCAAGGCCGAGTCCACAGGGAGAGAAAGCGACGAGGATGAGGCCGTAGGTGAGGACACAGGGTGGGAGACGGCGGGTGAAGTGTTTGAGGAGGCGCGTGGAGGTGTGGCTGGAAGGATGGTCCTACCTGTGGTTTTCATAAATGTCCTCCGAAGTCGAGGGCTTAGTTCTCCGTTGTCGGTCGTCCTGGGAGTGGCAGTAGAACATTTAAGAGGCTGGACACAGCGAGAGGAAAACCAGCCACCGGGGCGTACTTTTGACGGGAATTTTGGGACCTCGGTGCTTTCCTGTCTCTTGTTTCCTAGCTGTTTCGAGGTGAGCAGGCTCCTTCCCTACCCGCTCTCTGCAGGACCAGAAGCAATGGGACCAACTGGCCGGGAACGGCAATCTTGGAGACTATGAGTCAAAACTCTCCCTCCCTTTTCCGTGAGCTCGTTACCGTCAGTATTTCGTCACACTGGTAGAAACTTAAATAATGCAGAAGGGAAGAACGGCTGAGCAGAATTCTTGCTTTGGTCATGGGTGTTCTTCATCAGAGTTGCAACTAGAAACAACAG
The DNA here is from genome assembly GCA_004027205.1 of Ctenodactylus gundi. NCBI lineage: Eukaryota > Metazoa > Chordata > Mammalia > Rodentia > Ctenodactylidae > Ctenodactylus > Ctenodactylus gundi. The sequence continues at coordinate 157,871 of PVKB01001432.1, forward strand.
ATTTAAAGTCCATGGAGTGAGAGCTCAGCAGGAGCACTGGGTGAGGGATTTTTGAAAAGTAGGCTTCATTTAAGAGCAATTTCAGGTTCCCAGCAAAAGTGAAGGACAGGCACTTCCCGTGTACTCTGTGCCCCAACACGCGAGACCCTTCCACCTCCAGGTTTGCTCTGAATCAGGGCAGGAGTCGGAGTGGGAAGCCTCTGGGGACCGGAAGGAGGTGGCTGGAGTGGCAGGGACTCACACTGAGAGGCTGGTTGCTTCAGTCAGAAGGCAGCTGCCGAGCACCCGACTTCCGAAGCAGCTGTGAAAACGGAGACCAGGCTGCGTCTGGAAAGCCTGTAGGAAGGAGAGCCGCAGGTCTGGGCTGTTGGTTTGTGTGGGGAAGGAATAAGACGGCAAAGGCAAGCCTGCCTCTCTGGCTCTGAGCTGGGACACCAGCGGAGGGCACATTTTCCCGCATCTTTTGTTGTAACACGTGAAGGTTGTAAACTGATAATAAATAAGAGGACGAACTAGTAAGTGAACGTGTCATCCTCCTCTTCTCCCCCCACACGTAGCGCCATTCCCCAAGGGACGGCCACTGTTGCTATCTTGGTGTACTTCTCCAGATGTTTATTCCCACGTTTGTAGTGAACTGAGTTAATTTTTAAAGCCCAGAGAGCACTTCTGCTGTGAAGATACCTCGCTGTGAATTTCTAGACAGAATGTTTGCAGTTGGTCACTTACATTATGTTGTCAGGCACACTTTGGCGGGCAGATCAGCAAGGACACTTCTTCCAACCCTAGGGGTTCGCTTTGAGCTGTGTCATAGATTCAGCCCTTGTACAGCATAGTCATTCATAAGACAAAAAAATTGCTAAATGATGCCCAAGTGCAATGCACCAGTAATTAAATTGATAAATCTTGTTTATTAGCAATTCTCCCAGAACATAGGTACATTCATACCCCAAAGTTAAATATAAAATATATTCTCTTTGGTATTTAGTACCCTGAAAATGCCAACAAGAGTGTGTTTGTCTGAACACCAGCTTTTAGTGAGAGAATTAACTACAGGAAATTTATTCTCTCTTGTGACCTGAATAATATTACTTTTCAAAATTAAAAATAAGGCAAATGTCATAGAGATGTGAAGAGATAACTTTGATAGCATGGAATCCAACACACACACACACACACACACACACACACACACACTCCATATACACATGCTCACAATACATAAAAAACACTCAAAATTTTAGAGGAGGAAAGGCCTGCCTTTTTATGAGACTGAAATAAATAAATCACACTGCACACACTAAGTTGTGCTTATTACTAGAGAGAATTCATTAGTTAGGAACAACTATCAAAAACTAAAATGAAATAGAGTTGCCCCATTTAATAAGTCTAAATCTTTCTAAATTTATACTCAGAATGTACAAAATTATAAAAGACATATTAGACAAAATTTAATACATCAAAGAAATATTAGCGTGATTAAATGTACTAGGAATTTAAGCAATAAAAATTTAAAATATCTTATCTTTTTATTTTTAATTTTTCTCATTTTATTAATATATATGTAATACATAATGTGTACAATGAATTTGAGTATTTTGTGCACATGTACATCAAATTGACATTACAATCCCTTCCCCTTTTCATTTTTGGCTCTCCCACGCTCTCCTCATCCCCTGTAACTCCCACTGTCACATCTATTTGGTTCTATAGAATCCCTGTATTCTGGGTTTCCCAATTAAGTCATATTCAATATTTAAAACTTGATGTAAAAATGAAAACTAATATGAAGTAAGTGTTAGTTCTTGGTCCAACAGTTTTCTTAAAATATCTTTTATATGTTAACTTTTTCCAGGGAGACATCTTCCCAGATCAGAAAGTAATTATAGTGTGAATAGAAAGTATTATATAAAGCATAGCTAACATTCATTAAACATTCACTACATGCTAGGCAGTATTTACAATATGTATAGGATTATTCCATTATATCCTTACCAGCCATTATTATCCTCTTCATTTTAAACACAAAACCATTCTAATTTCTACTATTGAGTAGTATAGATTCAAGTTTCACTTAATCAAAGTGTTATCTTTTTTTTTTTTTTTTTTACAGAAGATCCAATGGTTTCAAAATGTTTGTGCTACAAGGAGATTTTGGGAAGATGGCACAGTATGCACACTAGGATTCTGTCTTTTGATCCAAACTACAATTTCCCTGGCAGAATCTGTCTGGTATGACTAGTTTGGAATCTGACCCTATTGCAAGTGTGCAGCTTCCAGAAGGCTTGGACAATAACTTGTGGCTAATTTTGACCAATTCAGGTATTGGCATTGTAGCAACTCCCAGATATGACATCCCCAGCCCTGTCACAGGCAACCATCAGTGTGCTTCTGGAGCAGTTTAGCTCGCTCCAGGAGGTAGGCGAGGTAAAAGGATTTTCACCTCCGGCTATTGGAGGTCTGTGCTCTCATCGCTGCTTTTGATCACACAGGTGCCTACCTGGGACTCTGACGGCCATTGTCATTGCGACCCTTCTCCCCTCATTGTGCAAGCATTTCTTCCTCCAGGGGACTTAAAGGGCTGGTACCATAGTTCTTAACTTACCTCTTATTGGAAAGTAAGAACATGAAAGACTGGGACATTCAAAAGCAATTGCAACAGTGAGGAAAACTCAAAAGTGAGTGTATGTGCCCAGGAGAAAGCATAGGCTCAGAGAAGATCTGAGAAGACCTTGGCCTTATACCAGAAAAAGTAAATCCTGGGAAAGGGAGAGTCTGATTTCTAGAGTTACCACATTATTAGATTTAAATGCCTAGCTTTTATAAAATAAGTCTTACAAAGAAACAGTAAAGATGGTCTCTTCGAAGGAGAAAAAAAATCAGCAGAAACTGTTCCTGAAATATATTTAATGAAAAATCTACTAAAAAAGTTTTAGAACCAATGTCACAAAGATATCCAAAGAATAAAAGGAAGGTGTGGAGACTGTCAAGAAAATGATGTATGAAGAAAATGAAAGTACAATAGAGTGATAGAAAAACTAAAAATAACTGACAACAGAGCCTGGACCTGGAAGTCAGTGACTAAGAGTTCACCACAGGGATTCGAAGGCAAACGGGAAAAAGCAGTGTGCTTGAACACCAGACAACAGGAATGATCAAGTCAAGGAGCAGAAAGAAAAAGGTTGCAGGACAGTGAGTTGGGCCTAAGGAACCTGTCAGAAACCATCAAGATAGTCACTGGGAATTCCAGAAGGAGAAGAGCCAGGACAAATGCTTACAGAAATAAGGGCTGGAAAGTCCCCCTGCTCTGTCCAAAAACATTAATATGAACATTGAATGAGCTTCAAGTAAGTTGAACTCAGAGATCTGTGCCAAGGTGTTTTATGGCCAAAGTTTCAAAAAACAGAGACTCTTAAAAGCACTGAGAGAGGAGTAACTCATCACGTATAAAGGATTCTCAACTCAGTAGGATACCATCAGATTTCTCATCGGAAGCTTGGGCCAAAAAGCAGTGGGCTGACATAGTTAAATGTTCTGTGTCTGACAAAAACCGTCCTTTGGAGTGTAGGAGAGGGCTGGGGGCATTGCTCAGTGGTTGGGCGGCTTGCCTAGAAAACGTGAGGCCCGGGTTCAATGGCATAATAACTGGGCATGGTAGCCCATGCCTATAGTCCCTGCATTGGGGATGCTGAGGCAGAAGCATTGCTGTGAGTTCAAGGCCAGCCTGGGCTACATAGTAAGTCCCTGTCAAAAAAAAAAAAATGTGAAGGAGAAATTAACTCCGGAGGAAACAAAAATTGAGAGAGTTCATTACCTTTAGACTCATGTTGAAGAAGAAAGAAAGAAGAAAGAAAGGAAGGAAGACTCAATAAAGGAAAATACGCAGACAATTGTAAGAACTCGTGTTATTGTCACAAAGGTTTGAAACTCCACTCATTATATTTTACTTGATTTAATAGCCTAATATATTTTTAAATTATTAATTTAAAAAGTTTGTGTTATTTTAATTTTTAAATTTTATGTGGCTTGTAACTCCACAGATTTTGGGCATGATTTAAGAACCTAATGTGTTTGCAAGGATTGGTAGCTTATGCTTCTGGAAACACGTATAAAGATGTAATTTTGTGACACCGACAGAGGTAGGAAGGAAGCTGTGGGGGAGCAGGTCTTCTGTATGTTACTGAAATCAACCCGCTACGAGTTCGAAGGAAAGTGCTAGAACTTTAAGAGAGTAAATGCAAACCTATGGTAACCATAAGGAAAATGGCCATGAAATACACTCAAAATAAGGGAGTTTACATTTCACTACAAAAGAAATCAGCTAAACACAAAAGAAGACGGCACTGCAGAGTAGAGGACCACAGAAGCCATGAGACGTGTGGAAATACATAACAAAATAGCAGAAATAAGTTCTTCCTTATCAGTAAATAAGTTTTCCTTATCAGTAATTACTTTCAGAGTAAATAGACTAAACTGATCAAAAGACAGAAATTGGCAAAATAGATAAAAATACATGATCCAACTATATGCTGTCTACAAGGCTACTTTAAATCCAAGACCCAAATAGATTGAAAGTAAAAGGATAAAAAAAAAAAATCTTACGCAAACGGTAACCAAAGAAATGCAAGGTAACTATATCAGCCTCTGACAAAATAGACTTTAAGTCAAAAAGTTTATAGGAGATAAAGGACATTTAATATTAGTAAAATGTTCAATATGGCAAGATACGAGAATTATATTTATATATCTAATAACAGACCATCAAAACATATAGAAAAACACCTGGAAGAACTGAAGAAAGGGCTGGAGGAATAGCATTACCTAACACACATGTGGTCCAGGTTCTCTCCCCAGAACACACGCATGCATGCATGCACGCACCCCCAAATCCCACACACAAACTATTGAGAGAAATAGCTGATGTGATAATTACATTTGAAGACTTTGAAATGAGTTTACTTACATAGAGTAAAAGTGAGAATTTTCCAAGGGATTGACCATTCAGATGTGAATACACTCTTTCTCCCCATGCATAAAGCCAGATTCTAGCTGGAAGTCGAGAACTGGGTCAGAGCAATGGGTGCTGGGTAAGCCATGTATCAGGCTGCCTTCTACTTTGAGTCCATCTCTGTTTTAGCAGTGTCTCTGTATCAGGAACCCAACAACATCAGACTGGAGGCTAGAATTCCTCCTCTTCCCGCAGCTGAAGGCATATAGTTTTTTTTCTCTTTCATTCTTTATAAAATTTGCTTTGCTAATTCTCCTCATTGAGCTATTTTTCTCTTTGGACATATTAATAATTAATACAATTTACTTTGCAATGGCTTTAGATAGACAGATTTCGCTTCCTCATTCTACATCTGACTTGGGATAACTTCTGGTTCCATGGCTCAGTTTATATACATACACCCACTTATTTTGTTGGTAAGTAATATTTATTAGGGGTCCTCCACCAACCAGGAGATACTTGTTCCATGCTCTGGAGATGGAACAAGAGGAAAGTTCCTTGTCCTCGTGCAACTTACAGTCCTGTGAGAGAAATAAAAAGGAATCAAGTCAACCAACAAATAAATAGTATAATTGTAATAGTATAATTGCAAGGAAATAACCCACAGCAATGGGGTATGGAGTGACCGGTCAAGAAGTACTATGCAGAAATAGTGGTCCAAAAACAACCTTGCCATATTTGAGTTGAGATTTGCTTGAAGAGAAGGAAACAGCCATGCAAGGATCTCAGAAACAGTGATTTCCAACACAGGAGAGGGCTTTAAGGCTGAAACATTCATTGAGTACACTTGGAACAGAAAGTGGTCTAGTGTTCTGGGCCCAGGGAGAAATGATATGAGGATCGTGGGGCCCACAGGGCAGAACAGAGAGAGTGTCACAGGTTGCGGTAGAGTCTGGGTTGTATTGTACATGCAAGGGGAAGCCACAGGAGAGCACCTGGCAGGAGCATGGCAGGACCCAGCTCACATGTACCCGGGACTGCCACTTTTGTTGTTGGAGAGTAAATTGCACCGAGGTGAAAGTGAGAAAGCAATGCCAAGAGCCCAGGACGGTGACCAGGACAAGGAGGATAGCAGAGGAGATAGTAACGAGTGGTAGGGGACAAGATGTATTTCAAATTGAGGAGGCGGAGAAAGAGATGGTAGTACCAATCAGGAATGGCTCTTGGGGTTTTGGGCTGTGCTGAAGGGGAGTAAAGGGGACATTAGTCAAGATGGGAAAAAGATCAATATTGGGCCAAGTGGTGAGGTGTTCGATTCTGTTAAATGATTTATCCACTTGCTATATAGTGTAATGGGTCAACTGTCAGCGTTGTGGGGGCAACTTGGCTCACCTTGTTCTTGCAACACCTTGTCCCCTTCCCTTTAATAATAGATAAAAGAAAACTTAGGTAGCTGATTTTTTCCTGCTCTCTCTTTCTAGGAAACAGAAACACATAGCAAACAAATCATAATGGATTTATGACCTCCAGCCTGGGAGGAAGTCAGTCAGTATAGTTTCAGTCTAATCCCGGAGACTATCTGTACACACTGCTCTTTCTGACGCCATTGATGATCCAAGTAGCATGGAGGTGATCTGGAGCCCTGTGGGGTATGAGAGGACCTTCCGAATCATCACAAGATGACCTTGCGGCTAACAACACAAGGTGAGTGTGAGAGAGACACTGTCTTATACGCGTCATGCCCTCCGCAGAACAAGATGTAATTAAAATACATCCAGGATTATTGAACCTAATAATTATTCAAACAAGTGGAGGAAATTATCCCACAAATTCGAGTGTGTAGGAGCTTTAAAAATGCTTCTACACCCTCCACAAGATAGGACAGTGATCTCTTGGGGGTTATTTTCTCCCTTGACTGCTTCCCTTAACCCACTGAATGTCAACATCTGCGATGAAAAAACGTTCCTGGTGACAGCATTTCTTACCTGCACTGGAATAGGCAGAAGAGAGGTGAAGAACCGTGAGTTATGTCAATCTGCTCATTTTAAGTAGAAAAATTGCAAGCCAAAGAGGAAAGTTATTTAAATATGAACATTGGGTAGTGTCAGAATGGTCTGTCTGAGCCTGAGAATTTTGACTATGCTGTTTCTTCTAAAATACATTGAATGCTCGCAGTAGAATAATTTTTGAAAGAAGCACATCTTGAATTATAATTTCTTTGGAAGCAATGACTTCTATATGTAATAGTATATATGTTAACTCTGTTGTAAAAAAATACTTAAATGATGAAAGTTACAGTTTAGATCTTGAATGTCCCCCGAAAGTCTCTAGCTTGGAAGGTGATTCAATCATGGGAATTGATCCATTGACTTCTTATGCTGTTAAAAGGTGAGACTTGGTTGGAACTGGAAGACCACTGGGACTTGACCCGGAAGGATAAACTCCCTCCCTAGCTCCGTAGCTCCGTAGCTCCGCCCTTCCTTCCTTCGCTTCCTATCTTGCCCTGAGGTGAACAGCTTTTCTCCAGCGAAACATCTGCCAGACGTTTTTGGCCATTGCTGAAAGCCCATGAATGCACTGAGACCTCCTGAAACTGTGAGCTAAAATAAACCTTCCTCTCCTTAGTTGTAGATGTCAGATTTTATGCCCCAGCAGCAGCAAAGTGACCAAGACATTAAGAATATCCTGTTTTTCTGTTCTGAGAAAAAAGTCAACCGATGTTTAAAGAGATTTTAAAGTTTATTTTCATAAGACAATATATGGAAAGATATATGCTAAGTGGCTGCATTTCAAAATGTTTGAATATTTTCCTTTGGTTTTAGATATAATTTACATATAGTAAATCTCTTTCTCTTTTAAGGTATGTAACCTTCTAAAGTTTTAACAAAGGTTTTCAGGCACATAACCCTGCCACAACCATCTCCAAAGTTGCCTCACGTTCCTGTTACTTCGTACTCTCCCACAACCCCAACAACTTTTGATGTAATCTTTGCCCCCAAAGTCTTCCATTTTTTCATATGAGTGAAACCACACAATATTTAGCCTTTTGAGTCTGACTTCTTTCACTTGGCAAAAAGCACTTGAGATTCATCTATTTTGATGCCTGTGTTAGTAGTTGGTTCCTTTTTAATTTGAGTAGTAGGTCACTGTTTATATGCACCATCCCACTGGTAAATAATCATCTGGACTGTTTGCATCTGGGGACAATTATGAATTAAAACCACCTTACACATTTGTATACGAGTGTTTGTCTGGAAATACGCCTTTCTCTCTGGTAAATTGGAATAAATTTAAAAGCTTAGCTTTTAAAGAAATTGTGAAATCGCATCCTAAAGTGGCTGTTCTATTTTGCATTCCTGTGAACATCGTAAGAGTTTGTTATTTTCAGTTGTTTATAAATTAGCTGAGATGGGAAAGGATCAGGATTGAACTGAGGGGTGAGGAGTTAATAAATTCTGGCATTTAATAAGTGAATCATGGTATTGCATCATGGCCTTTTTCCCCCCCAATACCGGAAATAGAACCCAGGGCCTTCACAATGGGCAATATCCCAAGCCCTTTTTTCATTTTTTATTTTGAGACAAGGTCTTATTTATCCACTGACTTGCCCAGGCCGATGTCTAACTAACAATGCTTCTGCCTCAGGTTCCCATAGTGGTGGGATTGGCTTGTGCTACCACCCACAGCTTTGTGCTGTGGTCTTATGTTGACTAATTATATTAAGTATATTTTCGTGGCTTATTTACCAGCCATGTCTCTTCCTTGATAAAGTATCTGTTCAAATATTTTGCTCAGTCTTTATTGGAGTTCCCCTTTCTCTTTCTTCCGTTATTCCTTTTCCCCCTCCACGCCCCTGCCACCCCTTCCCCAGTTCTGTGGGCATCAAGCACAGTTCCTTCACTCTGAGCTGCATCCCCAGCTCCTCCACCCCCCACTTCTCTTTTTTCTCTTTTTTGATTTTGAGAAAAGGTCTTGTGAATTCACTGAGTGACTTAGACTGGGCTTGAACTTGGTGATTCTCTTGACTCAGCTGTCAAAAGTCCTGGGATTGCAGGCATGCACCGCCATGTCCAGCCGAGGCCCTTATTTTCTTGTAGTTGAATTTGAGATTTCTTTATAGGTTTTATATGTAAATATTTTATCTCTGACAGGTATTTCGTTTACATATTTGTGCCTAATCTGTCTAGACGTTTTGTATTTTCAGTGTCTACAAAAGAGAAGTTTTAAATTTTTCAATTAGTTTTTAATTTTATAACTAACTCTTCTTAAGAAATCTTTACCCAACCCAGAGATGCAAAGATGTTCTATATTTGTTTTCTTCTAGAGGTTTTTTAGTTTAGATTTTATACTTACATCAGTGATACATTTCTATTTCTCTTTAGAATGGTGTATCTCTAAAATATCAAAATAATGTATTTCTTAGTGATAAAGTATTTCTTCTATAAGTAATATGAAAGTCAGTGGCTGGCCGAACTTTAATACCAATGGAAGTAAAATCACGGAATGAAGCTCCTCCCTAAAGATCCACATTTACTGAATTTACTTCTATTCTCAGCAGTGCCAGGCATTTACCGTACTTCGAAGAGACAGTACCATGTCTGACTTGGCTTGCAGGTGTTTTCCAGCAAATGAGAAGTCAAGGTTTTAGCCCCAATTAAGGTAATTCTGCAGTCAGCTCCCAATCCAGCCGGGTTGCCCCATGCTTACCACCTCCTTGCCTGTCTGCGGCTGGTTTTCTTGGAGAGAGACTTTCTAGATAAGACATTCATAACCCTCTGGGTTGCTTGGCTACAATTTTCACTTAAAATATTTTCAAGTAAGGACAATGCACAGAGAATATACACTAAGAACTCAGGAAATTAATAAAGGTCCTTTTGTTTTCCTGGATTGGATCCAGGGCCTCAAACGTGCATTCTACCACTGAGCTATACCTACAGCCTCTAGGAAAGGCCTTACGTTGACTTCAGTCTGAATTTCCTAGAAAGATATTCCTCACCTAGAAATTTTTCTTTGCTTTACTCGTGTTAATGAAACCACCAAGTATAAAATATGTACTTTTTAATTCTTCACTTCCCTAGCACTGACCTATAGTTCATCATCCAAAAGGACAATATTGGTTTTTTAGAGTTTGTAAATATGCCCATTATTTAAAAGAATTTTCATCTTTTCATAGGTATCAAAATATTCTTGCAAATGAGGCTGAAGGAGGAGAGAGAAAGTGAGGGTTAGAGCAAGCGTGAGCACAGTGCAAGTGTGCCTATCTCTAGAACAGTTATGGCACACAGTACGCGTGGCACAGGAAGGATGCTTGAAAGACACACTGAGGTGTGTCTGCCTGCCTCTATGCGTTTGGTTTCTTTACATTTACCTCAGGGGCTGGGGACACAAAGAGGCCTCTTGGAGCCAGGTACACGTTGCCGTCAGCCAATTTCCTAAAGGACACTACAGTCTGGCAAAGAGAAGAAGCGAAAGGAAGGGACCCAGTAGTCAGAAGAGGAACCACTGGGAGACTGAGCTGGATTTGGGAATGGACCTTATGTCTCAGATCGCTATGTGTAGCTGTGCTAGTGCCTACTCCATCTGGTGGTCAGCTGGTGAGGTTACTGTCGCCCGTCGCTGACTCACAGAGGGCTTGCCTGTCCCTGCTGCAGAACTTGGCTCCGCCCTCTCTTCCCTTTTCTGTTCTCCTTCCTAATGTCAGCTCCAGGAAGTGCAGCAGCCCAGGACTTTCATTGTCCCTTTAGGATTAGAGGGTGGAGTGCTGGCCACCTACGGATGTGGTGACAATATGAAAAAAACAGTACTTGTCCTTGAGGAAGAAGAGACCAAACGGGACCAGCTTAAGCTAAGCTGGGCTGTGTTGAACACCAGGCCTGATCTTAGGATCTTAGGATAGTCGACTGTAGCACACATGGGTCCCATAGTATGCATGGAGTCTAGGCTGCTACATCATTCAGGTAGGCACTACAGCCAGCTCCACTTTAGGCACTGAGCCAAGATCCGGATGGTGGGAAGTGCTTCCAAACATTTTCCTAAGAAAACAAGCAAATAAGTGGAAAACTAAGAAAATGACAGAGAATTATGTTTGACTACCAAGGAGAATGGTGGCAGCTCTTAGGGAAAATTAGTTATCAATTGGATGCCACACGGCAGTTCAAAGCTTTCTCCGTGGGAGAAGGGTACATCCTCCTCTTTTTCTGCAGACTGGTTTCCAATGCTTTGACTTGTGTTTCTCAATAGTACTTCTAAATATTCGGGAAGAATCCTCTGTTTGGTCCAGATGTCTATTCCTAATCAAACTATTGAGTCAAGAAGGTGGACCACGTAATTTTAATTTGGCTGCCATAGTTTATATCTGTGGGAACTGAAGAAATTCCTCAAAGAAGAGGCTGAGGGCAGCCCCCAAAGGTGTATGTCACACCATAGTAGGACTTGTAGTAGTTACTTCACACTGCTGTCTTCTGTCAAGCTATTGTCCTTTCACATGAAATCTTGCCAACCCAGATCTCCATAGGCAATCATGGTTTAAAAATCTGAACACATCTTGTTTTTTTTTGGTTCCATCCTTACAAACTATTAAGATTATTTATTTATTTATTTATTTATTTATTTATTTGTGTTGCTGAGGAATGAGCCCAAGGCTTCACACTGGATAATAGTATACCTTTAGCCCATTTTCTACCTTGAATCTCAAGTGATCTTCTATTGTTTTTAGCTATCTGCTCAAGGTAAGTGCTCTAGTAAAGATTTAATATGCAGTTGAATTTTTGCATCAGATATATAGTCTGTTTTTATCCAAGCCACTTGTAAAGATGTAAAGATTTCTGTCTTAGTTAACCATTTGTTGCTGGGACAGAATATCCGACATCCACAACTTCAGGGAAGAAAGATTTATATTAGCTCACAGGTTCAGAAGGTCTCAAACAGTCCATTTCTGGGCAGCGGGCAATGGTGGACCTACATGAAACAAAGATTTTCATGGTGACAGGAAGCTGAGTGAAGGAGGAGTGAGCTAATACCTGGAGAAGAAGGCGAAGGCCAGAGCTTTCCCAGCACAAGCTGTAACAATGTTTCTTCTTCCTTCCTTTTACTGAGTTCAAACTGCCAGTTGAGCCCCCACACCCTCAGTGGGGGTCCCTCCCCTCCTCTCTTCCTGGCCCATAAATCAATCACATGCACCTGAAAGCTTTGCCCTGGGCATTTCCTAATCTCAACAAGTTGATATAATCCCTCCAGGTCAAACCCCAAGCATTCATCCCTCCAGCGAGGACCCACCTCCCAATAGCACATGGTTCCAGAGGTGTCCCTCTATATCCAATTTCATGAGGCTTTGGGGGGACATTCCAGATATAAGCCACAACATCTCTCTGGCTGGCTTTGGTCCAGAAAGCAACAAAATCCACATTTCTGGAGATTTAGCAAGCTATAAATCCACTTAACTGTACTATTATCCAGTTCTTCTCCACGAGAGTATTTTAGGAAAGTTTGTGATCTGATTGAAGATTAAGTGATTATATTACCTAGAACAACTCAGAAAAAGTGGTAGAAAAATTTAATAACTGCCCCAGAGTATCTGGGAAAAAAATGAGTTGACATATGTAAAACACTTAGAATAGAGATGACAAGTGGTCAAATGTATTACATTTTTGGTAATATTACTCTCTTATTTTGGTACAAGTCTCTAAGAAAATTGTTAATATTTTAAATATTACCCAGTAATACAAAGAAAAACATTTATAGATCAGTGATCGGTGATGATGATGGAATCAAGCTACTCCAAAACTCACCATCTTCACACATCTCCCCCGGGAAGATCATTAACTAATAGTGCCATGTACCAGGAATCCAACAATAGCTGAGACATTCTGCTGGGTTAAGGTCTTAAATATCAACAGAGCCTTGGTATGAGATACCAAGTAGAAACCTAGACAAATTTCAGTGCATCACACCACGTTCTATTTAACAGATCATATCAGCAGCAACTTTCCTTCACTCCTATTATTCCTGTGACCGCTCTGTTAGACCCAACACATCTGCTTTCTCTACATGTCCACAGTCACCAGAAGGCTTGAAAATTCCTGCCCTGAATGCTCATTTCCAGACCATATTTTACTATGGGTTCATCTGTATTCCAAGAGAACTTTGTTTTCTTTTTCTTCCCTTCCGTCACTCCTTTAAATCCTCTAGTTCAAGCAATTAGCTCTACAAATATTAGCTGCAATCAAGGTCTAGCACATGTGGTAATTTTCCTTCTAATAAATCAATCAATTCTTTCCATGGAGTGCTTTTCCCCCTTGCAGTCATTAGAGAATTACAATGCTGCTTGAGGATCACCAGCAACTTGAGTTAGTCAAGGAATGTCAATCAAATTTGCCAGATTTTGCTTTAAAGATGAGAAAAATGGTATCGATTCACAAAGGCCTCTTGTCCTAGAATAGGAAGCTTGATAAACCTTTGTTGAGTCTGTTAGCGAGGCTTTGGTGTGTAATGACCCATTTGGAAGAAAATCAAAATCAGCACTACCAGTGACAAATCAGACAAAATGTAGAACCTTTCATTAAATAATCTAAAAATTAATAATTGGAATAATTAACCATGCTGTATCCCTAGGTAATGCAATATACTGTAATAGCTAATATGTTAATGTAGCAAAAAGAGATGAATCTAACAAATTAACAAATGTTTGTTTCATAAATCTTACAAGTTTTTGGTTTGTTGCAAAAGAAATAAAAGATCCAAACTGTGTTTCTCAGAGCTGACCTTAGGAATGAATGGGAAATTGGGGCACAGGAAAAAGGGAGTACAGGGCCTAGTGAGAGAGCTTCCTCATCACCCTTCCCTGCCTGTAGAGCAGCTCAATTTTTATCTTTTATTTCACCCAAGAGTTCAGTTGAGGAAATGTTTTTTTCTTGCTTTGAAATGATTTGCGAATCATCCACTGTTTTTGTAAATACATAAAATGAATGTCAGAGAACTGGAGGAATTATTGACTTAGTGACAGACTTGGAAACACAACCTGGAGCGCATCTTTCTACCCCAGGCCATGCCACACTGTTCCACTCAGAGAGTAACAATCAGGTGGGAATTCATATGCCTCTGGTTTTGCTTTTGTTTTTAAATGGCCATAAGGAAAAAAGCAACTTAGCATGAGAAAGGCTGGAATGCTGTGTTGTAAGCAAAAACACAGCCTGCAATTATGTGTCTTCTCTCAGTCCTTCTAGTCACTGAGAAATTCTATCATTATCCCAGCATCTGAGAGGGTTATGGGTAAGAGGAGGAGGCCTTTCTTGTGTCACCAAATGTATTCCTATTGAGATTGAAAGGAGTAAAGATTTCAGTAGGATACTTGGTGAAAACTTGCTGACATTAATGACTCAAATTCTCAGAGAGATTGCAAGGAAAATGGTGTCATCACTGTCATTCAAGTCATTTAAAATGAAGTTTCAAAGGAAGGCTGTCAGGCATAATGACTGCCAGGTTCCATTATGTCATCCTTGGAGGGTGGATCACACACTACTCTGCAGCCTGTGGGCTGTTGATGTCGCAGTTTGAAAGGAAGCTGCAGTGGCAAGAGGTGAGGTGGGCTTGGGACCCGAGGGGTCACCTCACATGACTGGTACCTCACTGCTGCTGGGAGCTATGATCCAGGGTGTGATGTTCATCTGGACATGCTGAAGTCTTAACCCTCAAGACAGGTAGAGGAGATAACTCTCTTGGTGCTGAACTTTTTCAGAAAAAGAACAATTGAGCTATAAATGCTACTTTTCATTTATTAATTTGCTACAAGAATATTCCTCTCTGGTGACTGGCATACTGTTGCTGCCTGCATTTCAGCACTGAGATACCTTCAAAGTCTAGTGAGCAATCAGCAGGCAGCTATGGAAAGACAGGGCAAGAGCAGTGGCTATCAATCCCCCGCACACTGCAATCACCTGGGGTGCTCAGCACTAAGCCCACACTCTAAAATCAAATAAACCTGATTCTCAGATGTGGACGCAGACTTAGGAGTTTTACATCTCCTCAAGTGATTCCGATGAGCAGCTGGCCAGCTGGAGCAAAGTTTGGGCCTGCTTTTGATTTTTTGAGTAAGGATACTAAAAGTTCAACTACTTGATTTTTAAATAAAGGAAAATTTAACAAACATTAAAAAGGACATGATTTTTGTGATACAAGATTAATTCACTGGGTCATGTTTTTTTCTTTATGTTTCTGAAGGACCCAGGCTAAACACACTCCATGATAAGCTTCTGACCCTCTGACCCTCCGGAAAAGTTGGTAGGCCTAAGTTCCAGTTTCCTAGAACAACAAGGCAAACCACAAGTTGCTCAAGGCTGAAGCCAGCCTTGGGACCACCCTTAAATTAGCCAATCTAAAAAGTATAAAAACGTACATTTTTGCTGACTGGGAGATGTAGAAAAGAACATACATTGCCTAAGATAGAGACGGGTCTTGAGAATAACCAATCAGAAAAAAAGGTCAGGAAAAGTTGCTGACAGTCACGCAGGGTCTGGGGGTCATAGAGAGTTGCTTGCTTAATGTTAGTTAGCCAATTATATTAAAAATGTATTTGCCTCATGTTTATGTAATCGTGTAACCACAAAGTCAGAAATCCCCCACCCTCTGCTCAAGTTTGATAAAAGCCCTGCTTGTTTATTTTTCAGGGCTCTCTTCAGGGATCCATCGTGTTGGTGAAGTCTGAGAACCTGAGTTTAGGCCTGCCTGAGCTTAAGCCTGAATAAAGGCTCCTTGCTTTTGCATATGTGCCTCCGTCTCCCGGTGGTCTCTCTCTGGGCTCTTTGTGATCTGGGCATAACTGTTTCTACAAATCAGTGGTCCTGTCCCTATAGACTGATACAAACTTAAAAACAGATGGGATCAAATTTCTTTCTATATCCACAGCTAAGTCTTACCTTCTTGGACAGCTTTGGAAACACTCAACTAGGTTTTGGTTACTTAAACTCCTGGCCTACATTCACTATCCCTCTGCCTATTAAGTTATAGATACTGTCAGGTTCTAGGCTTTGGAAATGTTGTACAATTTCGAATGACCAAATCTGTTGATCTAATAAACTTACTTATCTTTAGACATCTAGCCCTACAGTTTCCGAGATGAGTGGAGTAAGTATATTCCTACCTAAATGCCTGGAAGGGATACACGGGCTCTCTTGCTTTGCTATGATGACCACTACTCTAACTCTACTAGCGAAATCACTGAATGGCCAAAAAATCTGTAATGAGCTGTTTATTCTGTGTGTCATGTCACACAAAACAAAAGGACTTACTTATATGTAGAGCTTATTCTGTGGCTACGCTTTGTGTTGCTCCCCTCCTCTCCTGAAGTTACATTGTCATTGTCATTCTTGAATTAGTTCATATTTATTCTTAACAAATCAGGTTCTAGCAACTACTGAAAGAGGGTAGCTGTACTGAGGTTCACCTGTATTTCAAGATGGTACCCCGGAGTCCCACTCAGTCTGCGGATAATGTACACTTGCTTATGCTGCACAGTGGTTCATTTATTCATTTCTCCTAAACTGACGTATTTAAGAGTGGATCAAGAGAACAGAAGCTAGAATAAATATGTACTTTGATCCAATTAGGAAGTTCTATTTTCAGATGTCTGTGTTTTGCAAAAACCAATACATGTAGCTAATAATGGGCTACTTTGCCCTTGCTACTCCCAGCCCAACTCAACCCAACCAAAATGCTTGCCATCTCTCTAAGGTCAGGGGCTTGGTGTCAAATTCCAAAATCTGAATTTGAATCCCTGCTTCATTCACTACCCTTTTCAGCAAGCTGCCCTATCTTTCTGGACTCAGTTTTTTAAAACTATAAGATGGGGATATGACACCTTCCTTCTTCATCTTCTTCATCACTTTATATAATTGTGAGAACTAGCTAATTTAGGTAAGGTACTTAGCAGAGAGCCAGACGTACAAATTTCTTACTAAAAGTTAGTGTTGTAGACCAGAGCTCAGTGCAGTAGTGTGGCATGTGATGGATGTTCAATGACTAATCACACACGCGAACTCTCTCTCTCTCTCTCTCTCTCTCTCTCTCTCTCTCTCTCTCTCTGTCTCTCTCTTTCTCTCTCCAGTCTCATGTCTGTTTACAGAAGAAGGAATCTCCAGGGAGCTGCAGAATAAGGAAGCTGTCACTGAATTCTGAGCTGTAGTTTTTAGGTCTTTCCAAGTTACCTAAACCTCTTTTGCCACGTACTCTAGCTCCTACCTGTCTCTTGTTTCCCCAATAGCTAATCTCTGGGCTAACCTGGCCCTGCCATGGTGAATTCTGTCTCACCATGACCTCTTTCCGTTACAATGCCTGTGTCTTTCCAGATTCTGGTACCTGTTTGACCCACAACCACATTTCTTTGTCGTCATACAGACTTCATGGCTTTAAAGAAAAGCATTTGGAAATCTACATATCTGTACCTATATCTTCATGTTTTCAAATTCCGTTAACTCATGTATCACTTCTAAGATTTGACAGGTAGCAGTAGGAGGTCAATCTCCTGAATTGCTCTGGGGCACTGAATATTTATGCCGAACCCAATGCAATGCAATATTTTTATCCTGCTGCAATTAAAATTTTTTTCCAAATCAATAAATTACATGTTCTTCCTACCTCCACCAAAGCGGTTCTTCCCTCTCCAAAGCCCAAAACAGACCATCAATAACAGAACTTCTCAAGTTGCTGAAAATTTACTGTGGGAGTCAAGGCTGTTCTGAAAGTTTCATCTCACCCAATCAGACAACAGGCTGAGGGAGGGAGGCATTTATCAAGTTACAGGGAGGATTCTCTCTGATATCCTAGACCTTTGTTACTAAGTGACTCAGAGGACATACTCGAAGGGAACTTGAAATTGAGTTTGTTTTACAGATTCTTAGTCCAAAGATTTCAATTTAGAAAGAAGCAGCAGCAGCAGAGGAGTGACGAAGAAACTTTCCTAGACTGACACTCAACCTGGCATTCATGGCGGCCCAGGGGAAGCTGCCTCTTCAGCCAGGGGCGGTCCTCCGCCTTCCTTGGTAAATGCAGTGGAAGGGGCCGTCCCTTCTCCATGCTCACAAAGGTCTTGTTTCCGAACTGCATCCGGACAAAGGCCGTTTCTCATCATGCCAAATCAGCAGAAGAAAATCATTTTTTGTGTGGCCGGCATGTTAAGCTTTGTGTGTGCTCTTGGAGTTGTGACAGCTCTGGGGACACCACTGTGGGTTAAAGCCACCATTCTCTGCAAAACCGGGGCTCTTCTTGTCAACGCCTCAGGCCAGGAGCTGGACAAGTTCATGGGCGAGATGCAGTACGGGCTTTTCCACGGAGAGGGTGTAAGGCAATGCGGGCTAGGAGCAAGGCCCTTTCGATTCTCGTGTAAGTAACGACCGCATTTGAATTATTTAGTACTCTAGAAACTCTCCTCCAGCTGCTGCAAGCCGTTAGTCAAAGGGTCTACCTGTCTGTTGCGGTACTTTTGAAACCAGAGTGGACCATCTGAAATACTTAGGACTCTGAGCAATTTCTTCTTCCTCGTTTTTGTTTTATTTTATTAATTATTTATTCTTGCTGTTTTTATCATAATATACAGTTAGCTGTTAAATAATTAAACTCTTTGAGAGGATAAGCAATTAAGAATTTTAAAGATTGCAATTATATGGGAAATTATGGGGTTTCTTAAAATAGGGGAAACTTGGGGAAACAGGAAACCTATAAGAAATGATCCTCATGTCTTTTGTTTTTTAGAAAGAGAATCAATGGCATGGCCTCTCAGCTAATCCTACCTGCTTGTCCACCTTGTCCCGACCCGTTTCTCTTTCCTTCTCACCTTTTATTCCGCCAGGACCTTTTGCTGCTGAGAAGGACTCTGTTTTCATTTTTAACCTATGTAGAATCACTTGGCTATAGAACTTTAAAATGATTGGGGGTCACTGGGAAAGAATTCAATGCCCACTTAGGAGAGAAAATTTGCAACCCATTGACCTTCAAGACTATGAGTCATAATTTTTGTGAAATGGAAGTGTTATCCACGGTATTCATAACCTGTTTATCTTGAGAAGAGAGTTTTTAAAATTACCATGTGAATAGGCAACTCATTAAATGAAAATTAATAAGAAGTCATTTGTTATATCTCTCACAACACACATTCAGAAGTTATTATTATTTCAGAAGGACTGGTTTGGAACAATCTTATGAAGACACAGTCAGTAAATTACTGCATAAATCACTCTTCAGGGAAGGAGGTTACCAATTGAGGCATTGAAAATGAATTATTATTTTGCCTGAGTTTCTTTTCTCCTCTAGTATAGGTGGAAGGTGAAATTAATTGAATTTATTATTAACATATGCAGGGTCTAATTAAATTCCAGTGCTGATCTATTTATATTTCTGCAACATTCCTTATATCTTTAGTAGTTACTGGGTACCAACCTTCAGCTCACAGAGGTCACAAAGAGGTATGAATTTTCATGGGGCTCCTGAAAAATCCCTGTGGATTAGTCTGCAGCTTTTCAAGAAATTATCACCAAGTAGATTTGGTGAAGTGGATATCAAGTCTTTTTATTGAATGGTATTAGTTCATTAAGGTGATAGGGTTGTTAGGGTTTCTTAGCCTTCCTTAGAGGGAAAAGGGGAACAAAGTAGAATGTTGTGTGATTTACAACTATATATTTTTAAAATATTTTAAAAGGGCATAAAAAGATGGATGAAATGATTTTACCATAAGTAATAACAGTTGAATTATAAGTAAAGCTTTTTACAGATAAATTTAGACAAAAATAAGGAGTATACAATGAATATTCTGGAGCCTACATTTATTAGAGTGAAATAAAGATAAACTTAACTCCTGCCACAGGATACATTAAAGATAATAACAAGATGCTTCAGAACACTTACTGTACACTAGGTACTTTATATACCTTGTCTCACTCCATCCTCACAGGCCCACACTCTTCTTACAGTTCACTGAATGATTTTTGGTGTGTTGTCACCTGTGCTGGCTCTGTGATAAAGTTATGCCCCCCCCGACCCCCGCCTGCTTGCTTTCCAGGAGAACTAGCAGACTGCTGGGGCTAAACAACATCCTCACCATCTCACAGCCTTCCCACCCCACCCTGAACATTTCTCACGAACCTAGCAAAGAAAACCTTCCATTCACTAGTATTTGTTTCCCCCTGTGGTGACAATTCTCTTTATATACTGCAGACTATATACACTAACTACATGTGTACACTACTTATGAGTATACACGTTAAAACCTCATGCATTTTGTGAGATCCAGAGAAACAGTGTAACTTTTTTGCGTTAAGTAGAAAAGTGATTTCTTTCAATGGAACGTAAGAGGATATGGGGAAAACTGGAGAGTGAACAGATCTGAAGGACTTCCTAGAGAGCGTGGTAATGCTCATTCAAATAAACGTTGTTCTCAATGTTAACATTTCCTAATCAACAAGCTTTGGGGACATACTGTATTCTTGAAGGTTATACACCCGTTGCAAAATGGGATTGTTTTTCACACCTTTCCAGTGCAAATGCCATGAACATGGAGATGATACTCCACCAAAATATCCGTGAGGAAGGAGTTCTCTGACACTTCCCTGATGGAAAGGTGTAAACCTTGGGAATACAAAAGAATATAAGGGGCCTAAATCTGTCTTCTTTGTACTAACTTTTTTAGCAAACTAGGGGTCCTCAGCGAGCTCAGGTAAGTGATGCTATTGTTTCCTGAGATCAACTCATGATTCCAGCCCAACTCATTTCTCAGAACTTCCCCTTCCTCATTGGTCCTTTAGAAAGTTATTAGCTAACCATCTGGATTTGCAGAAAATTTCCAGTGTAGGAAGAGTGGAAAAGGTGACTTAGCAAAATACCAATCTTTTCATGGTCGGTTTTCTTTGTGTTCCTTTTTTTTCATGTTTGTTATCATCAACTAATATGAACTTCAATTTGACTGAAATGCCAAATTCTATTTTTCTTACTCAAAAACTTTTTCATTTAGATCAGCATTGGCCAAAGAAATACAATTCAAGCCACAAGTGCAAACTATTTTATGTAATTCAAATGTTATAGCAGTCATAGTAGAAAAAGGAAAGCAAAAAGAAGTATGTTAAATTTTCTTTAACCCGGGCTATCCAGAATACCACCGTATAAACAATGTAAGATTGTTAACATAGATACTTTTGCGTTCTTTTGGTGCTTCCAATTTTTTTTCATACTTACAGCATACTTAATTTGAACCAGACACATTTCGAGAACCCATTTTAATGGCCACTGTAATGTACAGTACAGATTTAGAGGGAGATTTACTTTGAGTCAATTGTCCATTGATGGTGCCCACATTCTAAATGACTTTTCAGTGGTTCTGCTGTGTAAGTCTATGTGTGTTATTTTTATGTGCGACATTTGTGTCACTTTTACATCCTAAATCTATGGTATCACTTGAGAATGAAGAATGAAGTAGAAAAAGAGTTTGGCAATGGCCTCCTGTTTGCTCCTGCTAAAGGTTCCCCATTGACCACTCTGTCTCTTGTAATTATGACAAGAATCTGCCCTGCTGGCATGCCCAGTTACACTGGGAAAGCTTCTGCATCGTTTGCTCTGGCAGATTCTCATCCAGATATGGGTCAACGGTTCATTTTCCTGAGGTCACTGGCATCTGTAACTAGCATGCAATTTCGTTCATTATCATGGGGGAATATTTTCCATTCAAGGCAACATGACTGATGGGCTTCATTTTTCCTGATATGTCACCTGTAAAATTATAATGATGATGTTTATGCTCTACATGTAGCCACCAAAACAAAAAGTGCTAATTCTGAGCTCAGAGTATGTGGGTGGCTTTCTGTTTTGGTGGTTTGAAACATTTCAGAATATCATCAAAATATGATACCCAAGAATCATATGGTATCAATCATTCCTGGATGTACTGATCTACTCATTGCCAAGACAGTTCACTGAGCTGCTAAAAACATATGGAATCTTTTTCTTTAATGTGAAAATAAAATTGAACCAGTCTTGTATCACAGCTTTTAACTTCAATCATATTTTGAAAAGCATTTTAGTTTGGATCTTATGATTGAAAAAATCATAAAAGGCTTAACAGAGATTTAGCTTATTTCATATTTTAGAAAAGTAGAATTTCTTTTACCAAATGAGGCATATGACGCAGATTGCAGAGGGGATGCTGAAAATCCTTCTGCGAGTAAGCAGTTAGCTTCTTTAACATATTTTGGGATAGCATAGTTGAACTCAGGGCCTCTGTGACCGTCACCAAGAGTCGGCACTCTCACTACCTCTGTGGTCTCCTGCAAGCGTGCCTCCTGTCTCTTGCCTGTCTGATGTGCCCCAGGAGATCCACTGGATGCCATCTGGCACGGCTGCCGCTGTTATTACCCAGGCCACGGCAGAGCAGCAAGTGGCTTTGTTTCCTCCCCGTTTCCTAACACCAGGCCAGTGGAAATATGTGTGGTGGGAAGGGGCCCTTGGGGAGCCTGCGGAATTCACCTGGGCAGTCTACTCAGTGGAGAAAAAGGAACAGAAGCCACTTGTGCCATTGACCTAGCGACCATGGGCCTCCTGCCTCCTAGCTTAGGGGCCAAGTTATAGAGTCTCCTTGCCTAAGAAAACAGTTCCAGTAAATAGAAATTTTCTTTCCCATGGGAATAGAAATAATAAATGGAATGGAAGATAGTAACATGTGGAAAGGAAAAACTTTCAATTTCTCTCATCTGAGTAACCTTTTGCCCTTCCTAAGCCTTGACCTTCTCTCTACTATTTCAAAACACCTATGTGTATTGAGAATTTTTTTTCCCCCTGCAGGGAGATCCTAATCCCTAAGAAGGCAGGGGATGAAAATTTTTCATTCTGGTACTTCCTCCAACCAGGGCCTTATGGCAGCATGGGACGGAGAGGTTCTAACAAGTACTCAGTAAGCAGACACTATTGTAATTAACTAGACTTGTGGGGAGGCCCTGCTATTTACTGGGGACTGTGCCCTGGCCAGTCCCATCACTTCATCGATTCCCCTTCCTTTTATTTTTTATCTAGTATCTGCAAAAAGAAGGTAGAAGTAAGTGATTGCTTAATCTTCTCCAGTTCAGATGATCTATAAAATGAGTGCTTGGCTATTCTTGACAAGATCTTTCAAGCTTTAAAATTGTATGACCCTTCTCCTCACCTCAGCCACTGGAAGTCTCCCTCCACTGACAGACATAAGCCACCATCATTAGAAATGATGAGAGAGGTGTTCCTTTATTTTGGTCTTCAAAGCTCTTGTTTTTAAAGTATTCAGAAATATCTGCCATCAACCAGGACTCAAAGGAATTCCATTATCAAAGTATTTATTTTCCATCTTGTTATAATTTTTTTTGAGACAAGTTCTCTGTAGCCTGAACTCTTTAGTCCAGGATGGTTTTGAATTCACTATGGAGCCCAGGCTGGCCTGGAGCTCATGGCAAGCCTCCTGTCTCAGCCCCTGAATGCTGGGATCACAGGAGTGTGCCACCATGCTTACGCGGTGCTGGGGAGTTGAACTCAAGGCCTTGCACTAACTAGGCAAGAGATTTAACCACTGAGATAATCCACCAGCCTGTCATGATTGTTTACTTTTTGTGTGGAGAGTCCCAGGCTGAAGAAGTATCTAGTAAAAAAAAAAATGGGGTGCTTTGGAATTCTGGAGAGATGAGCGAATGGGTTTCTGAGAGCAGAGCAGCCGTAGATCCCACACAACAGAGACAGTGCTGTTGCAAAAGCAGAAAGGAAAGGACCAAAAAGCAACGAAACCGATCTCCTACTTTTCCTAAGTTTTCCTGGCTTTGTTTTTTCTGGAGATTCCTCATCCATCCTTACTGAAAAATTCCTCTTCCCTGAATCTGATTTCTTTTCCCTCTTTTTTCTTTTGAGACAAGGTCTCACTCCATAGTCCAGGCTGGCTCTGAACTCACTATGTAACCCAGGCTGCCTCAAACTCATGGCAATCCTCATGCCTCAGCCCCCTGAGTGCTAGAATTACAGGGTGTGTCACCATGCCTGGCTTGGGGTCTTACTTCTTAAGACGATAATGGTAAGATGTCAGAAACAACCAATGTGAGCTGGACCCAGAGGGCTGGACTATAATCTCAGCACCGTGGGAGCTGAGACAGCAGGAGCACACGTTTGAGTCCAGCCTCAGCAACCTGGCAACTTGTGAGACTGTCTCTAAATCAAAACCTTAAAAAAAAAAAAAGACAAAATCAGTGATTTTATGTTTCAAGAGTATTCTTTATCCAAAAGAATTTTGCAGAAATTATCCTCTGACTGGTGACAAATATGGGAGAAATACTTTTAAGGAAAGGAACTTATGGTTCTGTCTAGTCTAGAGAAAGGACTTCCATCTCTGCATTTTCTTAATGACTACCCTCTAATATCCTCATAAAAAAAGACCACAGAGCATTTTGTGACCTGTGACTGCAGGATCAGTATTGCTCAAGAATTATAATCTTGGTGTGTGCGCCCACAAGTGGTTATGCACAGGTACACTTTCCTTCCTTTTACGTTGCCCCATGGCCTGGGAGCTGGTAGCAGTAACATCATTGTCCCTGCTCCCCTGGGATCACAAAGAAGTGACAGGACTGCCACTTTTTTCAGTTTTTCAAAATTAAAAAATATTTTAACTGATACATAAAAACTGTAAATATATATGGGGATGTATATATTGTATAATATTAAAATCAGGATAAATATATCTATCTCCTCAAATATCATTTCTTTATGGCGAAACTTTATAAGTCCTTTCTTCCAGCTTCCCCCCCCCCATTTTATTGATATGTATAAGCGCAAAATTTAAGGTTTACAATGAAGTTGAGCATTTCATGCATATATGTTTTTTGTCAAGGTGACTTTCCCATTCTCCTGTTGTCCCTCCCCCTACCCACACCTTCCTCCCTCCCTGCCCTATCCCCCTGGTTCACTTTGTTTTTCGTTTTAAGTTCCACAAGAGTTGTGATCTGGGACTCTCATATCAGAGAGATCATTCGATGTTTCACCTTCTGCTTCTGACTCACTTCACTAAGCATGATGTTCTCAAGTTTCTTCCATTTGCCTGTAAAAGCCTCCACGCTGTAGGACTTTATTGATGCATAGTATTCCATTGTGTATAAGTACCATAGTTTGTGTATCCACTGGTCTGTTGATGGGTATTTTGGTGACTTCCACATTCTAGCTATTGTTAGTTGTGCTGCTATGAACATGGGTATACATATATCTCTGCTATGTGTTGTTTTGGCCTCTTTTGGAAATATTCCCAGGAGGGGTGTCACTGGATCGAAGGGGACATTTATTTCTAGTCTTTTGAGAGATCTCCATACTGCTTTCAAAAGAGGTACAAATTTACATTCCCACCAGCAGTGCAGGAGGGGTTCTTTCTCCCTGAAGCCTCACCAGCACTGATTGCTATTTGACTTGTTGATATAGGCCATTCTCTCTGGAGTGAGATGGTATCTTAGTGTTGTTTTGATTTGCATCTCTCTTATGGCTAGGGATGTTGAACATCTTTTCATGTTTCTATTGGCCATTTGTACTTCTTCATGAGTGAACTGCCTCTTCATTTCATTTGCCCACTTTTCAATAGGATCTTTTATTTTGGTAGGCTTACTTTTCTTCAGCTCCCTGTGTATTCTAGTTATTAGCTTCATATCTGAGTTGTTGCTGGTAAATATTTTTTCCCAGTTTGTTTGTTCTCTTTTTACAATGTTGATAGTTTCCTTTGCTGTGCAGAAACTTTTTAGTTTGACAAGATCCCATTTGTTAATAATGGGGATAATTTCTTTTGCTCTTGGTGTCTTGTCAAGGAAGTCTTTGCCTACCCCTATGTCTTTTAGATATTTGCCTAATTTGTCTTCTAGGAGGTTCAGTGTTTCACTTTTAATGTCTATATCTTTGATCCACTTTGATTTGATTCTGGTGCTTGGTGATAGGTGTGTGACTAAATTTATTCTTCTCCATGTGGAGGTCCCGTTTTCCCAGCACCAGTTGTTGAACAGGCTGTCCTTTTTCCATTGTATGCATTTGGCCCCTTTGTCAAAGATTAAGTAATTGAGGGTATTTGGGTTTGTCTCTGCATCCTTGATTCTGTTCCACTGGTCTATCTGTCTATTTTTGTGCCAGTACCATAGTGTTTTTACAACTATTGCTTTATAGTACAGCCTGATGTCTGGAACTGTAATGCCTCCTGCCTTGGTCTTGTTGCTCAGGATTGCTTTGGCTATTCTTGGTCTCTTTTGATTCCATATGAATTTAAGAATTGTTATTTCAAGTTCCTTGAAGAAACTTGCAGGTATTTTGATAGGAATTGCATTGAATCTGTACATCAGTTTAGGTAGTATAGTCATTTTGACTATATTTATTTTGCCTATCCAAGAGCAGGGGATGTCTTTCCATTTTCTAATGTCTCTTATAACTTCTTTCTTCAATGGAATATAGTTTTCTTTATATAAGTCCTTCCCTTCCTTGGTTAGGTATACTCCTAGGTATTTAATTTTTTGCTGAGCTATTGAGAATGGAATTGTTTTTCTGAATTCTTGCTCAATAAGTTCATTGTTAGTGTAGAGAAAACTTATTAATTTTTTAGTGTTAATTTTGTAGCCTGTGACTTAGCTAAATCTTTTTATTATTTCCAGGAGTTTTGTAGTAGAGTTTTTAGGATCTTCCATGTAGATAATCATATCATCTGCAAATAAGGAAAGTTTGACTTCCTCCTTTCCAATGCAGATTCCCTTTATTTCATTTTCTTGTCTGATTGCTTTGGCAAGTGTTTCAAGGACTATATTGAATAAAAGAGTGGTGAGAATGGGCAGCCTTGTCTTGTTCCTGATTTGAGAGGGAATGATTTCAATTTTTCTCCATTTACTATGATATTTGCGGTAGGCTTGGCATATATGGCTTCTATGAGTTTTAGGTAGGGCCCTTCTATACCTATTTTTCTCAGTGTTTTTATCATGAAGTGGTGCTGGATTTTGTCAAAGGCTTTTTGTGCCTCAATAGAGACGATCATGTGGTTTTTGTTTTCGTTTTTGTTGATATGGTGCATTAAATTGATTGATTTACATATGTTGAACCAGCCTTGCATCTCTTCCGGCTTTTAAAGACATGCAGCACTTTATTGTTCTCTGTAGTCACCTTACGGAGCAATAGGACTCCCACATAACCATAACTTAGTACCCACTGACGAAGCTTCTTTCGTCTCTCTCCCTCCCCCACTCTCCTCCTGCTTTTGTGAACTGTTATTCCACTCCTAACTTCCATAAAAATCAGCTTGTATAGATTTTATGTGAATGAGATCTCATAGAACTCGGTTTCCCTGGCTCTGGCTTATTTCATATAACATAATGATGTAGGACTTCTGGTTCTTACCCTTGCAGTGGAAGCCTCATCTACTGCAGTGTGAATCTCAACTTCTCACAACTTATTGTTCTTCTGTCTCTTCTATTTTCTGAGGATGACTTTTATTTCCCAATTCTCCCAGACATTCCAAAAGAAAAAAATGGTATTTCAGCTGCCCACTTATTGGGTGACTCACAGCTGCCAAGCATTGTACACATAGCATCTCCATTTCCTACACATTATAGCAGGAGGAGTTATGGTGTTATAATGGTTATGACTCTATTTCTCGGGGAGAAATATGGAAACTAGAAACACAGGTCACAAAATTCTCTCAAAGTCCCCATGTCAGTTAGTATCTGTCTGGATTCAAACTCAGTTGCCTCCTTGGAATATACAAAGAGGATACAAAGGTGAAGACAATAAAGGACTTCACCATTCGTGTTGGGGGAGAGGGGTGCTAGAGTATTAAATCTACTGCCCATTTGTGCACGTGTCCTACTTGGTGACATGTCCAGTCCTTACCATCTGTCTCGACAGTGATGTCGAAGCAGAGCCTGGTGGCCCAGGCCTGTAATCCCAGCACTCTGAGAGTCTGAGGCAAAAGGATTCCAAGTTCAAGCCCATTCTGGGCAACTTGGTGAGTTGGCGCTATCTTTTCTCAAATTAAAGATAAAAATAGCCTGGGATGTAGCTCAGGATGAAGACTGTTGTTCTCTTGAGTCCAGATGATGGTGTTTGGTCTTAAGGTTCATTCATTGCCTCTTTATTTTACATTTCAATGTCTTGATACATAAACCTTAGAACTTGACCTACGCAAGACAGAATAATCAAGTTAAGCTTGTTTAATGACCTAGGTTGAGGCAAGCCTATGCTTCATCTAATCTTTGGGCTATGCAATGATACTGCCTTTTCAGGCAAAGATACCTGACCACATTTGAGTTTAACTCACTGAAGATTCTACCAACTGGAGCTCGGTGATTAGAGTACTCACCTAGGAAGCACAAGCCGGAGACCCCAGGCTGATCCCAATCACCACATAACAGCTGTGTATAGTGGTGCACACCGCAACCCCACCACCTGGAAGGCTGAGACAGGAGGACTGCCATGAGTGCTAGGCCAGTCTGGAGACCCTGTCTCAAAAAAAAAAAAAAAATCACTCCCAACTAAATTCTTCACCTTTGACTGTAATGATGATTTCACCACAGCAATTAACAAAATGACTTTTCAAAGGTCACCTGAATAGTCTCAAAGGTGAGCCAAATGAATGAACAGATAAGAGTATTTGACTCACTTTAAGAACTGGTATCTTATTAAAAGCCAGTGAAATAGAACTAGGGCCTCAATTAAGGTCTCATTTTAATGAGAAAAAAGTTCATTTTTATCTCTGAAATATATTCAAGGTTTTATGGAGTTTTGGGCATATTTTTAAAAAATAAAACGTTTCCATTATGCAGGGACCAATTTGCCTCCCATCACACATCTAGGCACCCAGGCAGGTCATGGCAGGAACACTTGTATCACAAGTATGACAAAATTGACTAATAGTAAATTTTGTGCCTAGAGGACTAATTTATGCAGGGTTCCTATTTCTCTCCTGCTTACTGTGGCAAAGCCACTCTCAGGAGTTGTTACCCAGCACAGTCCCACCCCTGCCACTTAGGAGCAGTTACATGGTTTCTGTTATCAGAGAAACATACAGTGCAGAGCCGATGCTGTCCCTCAGCCACTGGGGTGATTAAGATTCAGTGATAGCTGCCTCTGAATGGGCCAGGATACACTTGAGCTGGGAGAAATTCAGGTGAGGTCCTGAGAGCATTGTGTTTTAAATGGTTCTATCATGTCATCAGGTCACCTGCTTTGAAACACTGGGGTCATGGCTTTCATTCTGCCCAACCACCACCATCAGAAGCCCAGCTCAGTACTGGATGTGAGATTACAGGTGATGTGGAAGGAGGCGAATGCGTGGAGTTTAGGGCAGGAAGTATCTTCTGTCGGATTTTCATGACTGGCTGCAGATGAGCAGATGGGAAAACCAGGTCAAGAGCATTTCTCTTGAAAGAAAGTAAGGAAGAGAGGAAGGAAGGAAGGAAGGAAGGAAGGAAGGAAGGAAGGAAGGAAGCAAAGAAGGAAGGAAGGAAGGGAAGGAAGAAAGAAAACCTTATATTGCATTCCATTTCAAAAAAATGAATAGCTGAGCATGAAGGGGACAAATACTTTAAAACAAACTGAAACCAAAACCCTCCCTCCCTTCATACGGAGAAGGACAAGGTGAGAAGGAAAAAGGGCCTAGGAAGTTTTGAACTGGGGAAGAAATCGCTGCTGTGCCATTACGGATATCCCTATCAGAGCCTGCCTCGTGCTGCGAGCCTCACAGATGGTGTTATCTGCATTTCACATCTGGCCAGATGAAGGCAAGAAGGGTTGATGAGAACAAAATTGTTAAATCAGTGGTCCATGACCTCGGTTGCAATTTAGAATCACCTGGGGAGTGTTCAGTGATAAGGCCTCATCTCAGACCTATTGAATTTGGATCTCTGGGGCTCAGAGCTGAGCTCTGAAATGTTCGCGATCTCCCCAGGTGACTCCAAAGTGCAGCCAAGGCTGAGCGTGGCCAAGGTGATGATAGCCCAGACAGGTGCAAGCAAGCGAGGCCAAGGGGTAGAGGTCCTCGCTGTTAGAGATGAGGGAAGCCACCCGAAGGAAGGGAGGAGGGAGACACAGTGTTTAGCATTGCTTCCATTCCCTTGAAATTTTTCCTGGTCTAACTCCAGCTGGGATCTTGGCTTCCCTGCCTTTGGCTGCCTATTTCTGTGAAGGACCTTATGCTTTAACCACACCCACCGGCTCTCAGCAGAATGAGGAATCCGATGGATGAATCGGCAGTAAGAAAGTAAGCATCGCTGGATCTCAACTCCAAAGACTTCCCTGTTTGTAAATCTGCTTATCAGTTGGAGGAGCCTGTTCCCCAGTGGGCTGGGCACAGCAGCCAGCTCTGTCTTTGCCAGGGAGGCCTCGGCTGCCCAGCCCTGTCTATTTGCAATGAGGATGCTATCTGCTTTGGGTAACTTGGTGGAACATCTAAGCCACATTCTCAGATCACCTTATCAGACACAAGGCTAACGTTCTGACCTCTATCTGCATGTCTGCCACGAAAGGCTCTTCTCCTTCCAAAGAGACTCCCAGGGATCCCTGTACAGGTGTGTTATCAATCCAGAGGTCATTTCGGACAAGCCATTACAAGGACTGTCTGAGAAATTGCACAAGGGAAATGGACATAAGAACAGGAACAATCTATCAGAGAGCAAGGAAAGCGTGTGGCAGGTTTCAAATAAGTAATTATAAATCCAGAGTTCCAGGATTATTTATAGCAATAGTCACCCACCTGGTCTGGGAGGAGAAGTACAAGTCTGAGCTACCCAGACAGTTGTTTGCCTGAATTCCACACAGCTCAGGGACTTCTATGCATGTCATGTGCGTGTGTGTGCAGGGGGCGGGGGGCGGGGGTGGCGTCTCTTGTCCTAAGGCACAGATATGAACTCTACCCACCCGTGGGCTGACATAGCTCTTACCCACGCCAATGACTGAACCTGAGACCTGAAGATGCAGCTGCCCTACCTACGACGAACTCTCCCATCCTCACTCTTCTCAGAAGTACAACCCTCCCGCTGTTCTCATCAGGTTAAAAAAAATGTTTAGGCAATTACTTCAAATTTGCAAAGAGCTTCCACATAAATGATCTCATTTGTGTTTTTCATAAGCTCTGTGACATTTCTTTTTAATTTTATTCCTAATTGACACATACTAATTGTACATGTTCCTGGGGTACAATGGAATGTTTCAGTACATGTAGGAGCTGTATGGTATCACATCAGGATCATTAGCGTATCTGTCTGCTCAAACACTTAGCATTTCTTTGTGGCAAAATGTAAAAAATCCTCTCTTCCAGGTATTTTAAAATATACAATATGATATTGTTAAGTGTACTCATCCTACTGTGCAGGAGAACACTAGGACGTATTCCTCCCATCTAGCTCCAACTTCTATCCGTTGGCCAGTATCGCCCACTGTCCACAGTCTCTGACAACCACACTCTACTCTCCATGAGGTCAACTTGTTTACCATCCACGTTTACAGATTGGACCTGGGATGTTCAGAGACACACACACGCATGGCAAATGACAAAACCATGTTAAGTTCAAACTTTTCTAACTCCAGGAGCTACACTGTGTTCAACCTGCCCAGCTGCCTGGAAGCTCCCACTGGGCCATTGTTTTCCCAGCAACTCAACCCTTCTTGCTTTCGAGGCACATTATACTTCAGTCACCTGTGATTTCTAGTTAATGTTATTAAATGAAGATTTAGATTAAATTTACTAATTCTTGTGTTAAAATTTTGTAGAATAAGAGATAATAGGAAAAAAAGCTAACAATGTTTCAGGATAAAATAAAACAAACCTGTGGATAAAAATTAAAAAAATTAAGGCAGCTGAAATGAAAAACATATATTTGGAGATATCAAAAAAACATAGATTAATGGCAAGCAATTCGGTAGTTAGCAAAAACATCATTACCCTCCAATGACTTACCGAAACATCATAACTTTATGTTTAAAACACAAATTATTATCAAATTAAAGAGCATATATCCTCCATCCCTCTGCTCGAAAGTTACTTAATACCCATCACGAGCCTTTATGTTCTGCTATGAGCAAGTGTGATAGGAATGATAAAGAATACTTGTTCAACAAATCCAAATCCAGCAGAAGAGCTTTAAAACAACCAGTCACTGGGAGAACGGCATATCTACTACAGATAGCGAGGCTGTAATTTAATAACAAGTTAGCGCAAACTTCATAAGTTTAAATTAAAAAGATGTGTTTCTTGCTCATAGTATATTTTTTCAGAGATAAGCAGTAGGTCCAATCCAAGACTTGGCCACCATTTGGGGTAGAACATTGACAGTCATCGTAACAAAGGGAAAGAGTTGTGGAGACCATCACACCGGCAGTTAAATTCTCTGACCTGGAACTCACACGTGCCACTTTCACTTATATTCTATTAACCAGGGCATGTCATATAGCCACCTAACTTCTGAGGGATCAAGATGCACAATTCTACTC
Organism: Ctenodactylus gundi; assembly: GCA_004027205.1. Lineage (NCBI taxonomy): Eukaryota > Metazoa > Chordata > Mammalia > Rodentia > Ctenodactylidae > Ctenodactylus > Ctenodactylus gundi. The sequence continues at coordinate 190,284 of PVKB01001432.1, forward strand.
CTGACTCAGAACATGGAATTGAGGCTGGACAAATGGCTCAGCGGTTAAAGCACTTGCCTAGCAAGTGCTATGTCAAGTGCTAAGGGCCCGAGCTCAATTCTCCAGCCCCATATAAACCAGGCATGGTGGCACAAATCTATAATTCCAGAACTCTGGAGGCTGAGACAGGAGGATTGCCATGAATCCAAAGCCAGCCTAGGCTCAATACGTAGTGAACTCAGGACCAGCCTGGGCTACAGAGTGAGGCCCTGTCTCAAAATAAATAAATATAAAAATAAATAAATAAATGGAACATGGAAGAACCAGAGCCATAGATGATTGCATACCATTATACCATTAGTTATTACCGCAATTATTTTATGTGTTCAGAAAGCTCCAAGAAGGAGAGTTACTGCCCCATAGGCAAGGTGCAGGGAAGTCAGATGAAAGCTCTGAGGATGAGTTGTTGTGTAAGCCAGCTTGTCATCACTGTGACACAATACCAGAGAAAAATGACTTTGAGGAGGAAAGACTTACTTGGGTTCGTGGTCTCAGAGGTTTAAGTCTACCCTCTCCTGGTTCCATTGCTTTTAACCCTGTGGCAAGTAGAAATATCATGGTAGGAGGGTATGGTGGCGGAAGACTGCTCATGTCATGGCCGTCAGGAAGCAGAGACAGTGCCCACAAGGAAAGTGCCAGGGACCAGAGAGAGTTTCCAAGGCCACACTCCTGTGACCCGCTCCCTTCAACCACAGCCCACCTCCATATTTTCCATCACCCCCTAGTAATGTCATCAGATTATGAGTCCAGCAGTGAAGTGATCCACTAATGAAGTTAGAGCCCTCGTGATCCAATCACTTCCCCAAATCCAGTCCTCTGAATACATGAGGCTTTGGGGGTGGGGCTCGCTTCAGACCTCATCCCTAATGCTAAGCATCGCTAAATGACATTGACGAAGGCTTCCAAGTGGATGAGTGACCAGCTGACAGAGACTACAGTACGGAGGATGTGTGAGAAGGCGGAGCAGGGAGGCAAACTTGAAAGGCAGCCTGGGAGACAGTGCGGGGAGGCAGCGGCAGGCTGTGGGAGGCCTGGCTTTCTCTGCCGAGGTAGCTAATTGGGCAGTGTGAAGCCATGTAGGGAAGTGAGAGTATATGACAGGGCAGAAGAAGAGCAAACGAGGGATAGGAGGCCGGTCCAGAAAGGCCTGCAGCGTCCTTGGGGCTCAAACTGAAGAACCGGCAGAGCAGAAAGGAAGGGGAATTTTCCACACTACTCAGAAGCAAAAGCCAAGAGAACCTGGTGACAGACAATAAGCCCCAGATTGTTCCTAGAGGGGCATCTGCTACAGTTGACTGAGACTTGAAATACTGGTGGAAATATTTAGAGGAAGAAAGATGAAGTAGTTTGGGTCATGTTTGGTATGGGCTTCTGCCCTGTTGTCTGGAGGTGCTCATCAGTTATGCAATGAGTGATTGAAAAACATTCTGAATGTTTACATTTGCCACATTTATGATACCAAAGATACATTTTCATTACTGTCCCTTGAAATACTCCCCCTCGCTAAAACATATTTATCCTGCTTCTTGCTGCTTTCTGATGCAGTTCTGGAAGCCCATTTCTGTGAGTGTTTTCAGTCGTGCTACTACTGTGGCTGCCTGATTGTCCTGAACCAACTCGAAACGCTTATCTTCCATGTTTGTTTTCATCTGGGGGAGGAGCCAGACGTTGCATGGTGCCAAGTCCCGTGAATAGAGTGGATGAGGGCGCACTGTAATAGTTTTAAATGCCTGCCTTTCTGATGGCCAGTGTTCAGCGGTAACGTGTACCATATTTTATCATGTTTTGTAAAGTCACTGAAGAACACTTCCAGATGGCTTCATAAAGTGTCATGGACCGTGACATGTTTAGAAAATGAAGAGCAATGTGTTGAGGGGGTTAATGGCAATGAGTGGTTGGAGCTTGGCTCAAGAGTGTCCCCTAAAAGTCTGAAGTGTTTGGATGTTGTGGATCACCCGTAGATACTGCGTGCTATTGGGAAGTGGGGCCTGCCTGGAAGGAGTGGGTGCTTGGGACTTGACCTGGAAGGGTGTGTGCTCTTTTTGCCAATACTCCCTTACTCGGCTTCATGTCCACCATGCTGTGAGCAGCTCTTTCTCTGGCTGATGCCTCTCCTATGTATTTCTACCATTGCTGGCTGTCGATAAATGGAATATGAACTTATGAAACTGTGACCTAAAATAAATCTCTCCTCCTGTAATTGTGGATGTCAGGCATCTGTCCTAGGAATGAGAAGGTAACTAAGACAGTGTCTTTTATTGTAATGACTTTAATCAAAACATTCGCCTTATATTTTGATTATCCCTTGTACAAACTTGGAAGTTGAGAGAGGCCTAAGATACATCCACTTGGAATCAGCAGGTGGGGCAGTAGCTGGCTTCCCAGGAGGACAACTGGATGAGAACATGGACAAAGATGTGTCCTAGAAAACACTAATATGTATGGGGAGAAGGGGGGGACTTACAGAGGAGATGGGGCCAGGGTCACTGAGGTGGCAGGAGGCCAGCTGATGGGAAGCCAAGGGAGGAAAGACGTTCACCACCGAAATGGTAATAAACAGTCTTAACCACCTGGAGATATCAAATGAGAGGTATTTAAAATAGTCCTTAGATTGCTAACATCTAGAAAGACTATGGGGCCTCTTCCAAAGCAGCCTTGATGAGAACGGGAAGTCCTCACAGGAGCTGCGGAAGCCATGGGAAGTGAGGACCCAGAGACAGGGGCTGTGGGTACGAGTCAAAAGCACGAGGTAGGGAAGTAGCTGGAGGACCCTAAGCCAGGCTAGGCTCTGCATATGTGGGTGTGCTTGTGTTCATAGAGGCAAGGTTTTTTTTTTTTTTTTTCTTTTCAAGGAGTAGAAAGGGTATTCATTTAGAAACAAAGCCCAGAGGAATAAAAGGTCCTTTTATGTGTGAGGCAGCCCCAAGGTGGGTTGCCCCAGAAGGAAGGTTAGAGGAAGACAATTGGATAATACTCAGAAAGTCCCCAGCAAAGGTGGAAAAGGAGAGTCTGAGAACACAGAGAGAAGGCCATGCCTTAGACAGGAGAAAAAAAGCATTTATTTCACTAAGAATAAAAGAGAGGTTGGAGCTTGGATCATAGAGAAGGCCTGAGTGGGTGGCCATGGGGTCCTGAAGAGTTGAGGGTATCTCCTGGATTGAGTCCAGGGCCTTTACACTGAGCTCCACCCTCCACCTATTTTTTCTTCTTGACTTTGAGACGGGGTCCTGCCAAGTTGATAGTTGCCCAGGCAGGGATGCCTTGAGATCCTCCTGCCTCAGCCTCCCCAACTGCTGGGATAAGAGGCCTCACTTTTCTATAAAATGGTCAGTTCACTAGACCCTTGCAAGCCCTTGAGAAGCCAGGCACAACTGAGAGCAATGGAAGAGAGGGGGCATGATATGGGCCAAGTGTGGGGTACGGGAAGGAAAGGGAAAGACCAGAAGAGACTTTACAGAATGGGGGGGGGGAGGTGGTAAGGGGGAACAGCCCCTCCTGCAGATCTCAGAGGGACAGCTTTCCTAAGGGGAACATCCCTGAGCTGGTGGCACTTCACTCCAAGTTGTTGACTCAATATTTACTTGCTTACTCAGCTCCATTGCGTAATAGCAGACTTGAGCACTGAAGGTGACAGCGTTCGCTCTGAGGCATGCCACACAGATTCTTACTTTACCCCTTTTCTCTTGTGAATAACGTGCTGTCTGTTCTGCTATTCGGAGAGTGAACTCCGTGACTAGTTTCTTCCAATCACCTGCTCCTTGCAAGAATATACTTTCAGAGAAGAGAATTAAGCTTAGAACTAGGGTGGAGAAGGCAGTTTGTTGAATATGTTCATTACAAAATATCACTCATGATCTTAGGTTGCCCTGTAGCTATGTCATAAATGTAGCTACATCATACCTAGCAGTCTTCTAGGAAGCACTTGGTCTCAAGCAACCCTTTCCCTGGAGATCCATCTGGAGCGCTATTTCCTCTCATCTCCTGCCCCCATTATAAGAAAGAATGAGGAATACACTTGAAGTTGTTTCTGAAGCAGGAGCTACAACTGCAGCAGTGGAAGGCGGCCCACTGGCCAGCAGGACCTCAGCGTCGGGAAGAAGTCATGCTGTTGTCTAGATGATGGCCATGGAGACAGCCCATGTGACACGGAAATGCTCATACTCTGATGCAAAGAAGAGAATGTGGGCCTCAGTACCGCGCAAGCAGTGCAGTAATACAGGAACTAAACAGGAAGATGGAAAATGTGTAGAAAGAACAAAAAGCAAGTTTTGTTTTGATGTGTGTAGTGTTAGGGGGGAACTTTCACTTATAATTTTGATTTTATTGTTATAAGGTTGCTCATCAAAAATATAAATATACTTTAGGAGGCTAAGGCAGGAGGTTCACAAGTTTAAGCCCAACCAGGGCAACTTAGAGACTTACTGAGACTCTGTCTCAAAATCAGATTTAAAAGTGGGCTGGGGACATAGCTCAGAGTGAAGACTCTAGGCTCAGTTCTTAGTATTGAATGTTTATATGTACACACACAGACACACACAGACACACACACACACACACACACGTGCGCGCGCGCACACACACACACACACACACACACACATCTATCCCATAGACAGTTGGATCTTCAACCAAACTAACAGAAATGATGATGAGCAAAGACTATCTTCTTCCAAACTTCTTGCTATTCTAACAAAAAAAAAAATCTTTCTCATGTTCAGGTTTGAAACAAACTCTTTCTCCAAATCCCAAACTTTAAACCTCTTATTAAACAGCAGTGAGTTTCCATGTAATATGTTGATAATTCCAAAAGTATGCTGGATTAAAATTTCCCTTTTAATAAAGGGATTTGAAATTCTATTCTACTTGCCAAGCCAAGCCTTTAAACTTCTAAAACCAAAATAATAGCAAATGAAAAACACACTGTATCCAATCATCCCCTCTGGCTGCTTCCCACTTTTCACCTCATTGCCCTGGGTTCTTCCCAAAGCTCCTTCCATCCAGCTTGTGACCACTGTTCCTCAGAACTAATTCACACAAGGGCCAACAGTGACAGCCCACCTAATGGACAAGTTCTAGTTCTTAGCCAGCAACTCCCATCACTCCCAACACTGCCAGCCCCTCTACTCCCTTGGCCCTGGGGCCACTGTGGGACTGGCTCTTCCTTCTTCTGCTACCCTATCCTCCTCACCAGGGCAGCATCAACTCTCTTCAGTCTGACCTGCTGGCCTTCATCAAGACACCTCAAACTTGCTAAGGACATCCACCTTCACCGCCAGGTCCAACTCATACATCATTTATGTACGACAGCTGTCTCATGCATGTTCACAGGAGCAGAAAGCCTCCTAAAGGAGTGAAAATTAGGTCTTGGGGAGAAAAAAAAACTTATTTAAACAAATCATGGACATACATAATAAACACAGATATAAACAGAAGACAATATATGATTTATCTGTGGTATTAAAATTTCATAGAGGGAAAGAGTTTGTCAATTTTTCTGTCATTGTTATAAAACATCCCAGAGAATCCATTTACAAGGAGGGAGATTTATTTTGGCTCATGCCTTTGGAGGAGTTGGTCCAGGACTGCTCGGTCCCATGGCTTTGAGCCTGTGTGAGACAGAACACCATGGTTGTAAGGGTCTCTGTCCCACGGGGACTCCCAGAACAGCTGAGGAGGGGTTGGACAATGGAGAAACCACTCCAGAGACTCACTTTGGTGAATGCAGTCCAATTTATTAAGGAAGTGCAGGGCTTATGTAGACTATGATGATGCGGAAGTCATCTCTGGCCAATCAGCAAGGGAGACTCAAACCTTTCCTTATATGTTCTCAACCAGCAGGGTCACCCAGATGGAGGAAGGAGGACGGGACCACTGGTCAGCAGTTTGTCACTAGATGAGAGGGTGTGAGGCCTGCCCCAGACGCCATCTTTGCAGTAAAGCCTGCTTACACCGTGTATTGTCCTGGATGTGTACTAGATAGGCTTTGACCCAACCTGAATCCCTCCACATGGTAGGGAATATGGGTGGAGCAGAGCTACTCCCTTCCTGGTGGCTGGGAAGCAAAGGGAGTGAGGAGGAGGAGCAGAGGTCCAACCTCCCCACCACGCCTAACCCCCCCCCCCTCCCAGTAACCTCACTTCTTTTTAACAGGCTATACTTTCTAAAGACTGTATCACCAACCAACCAACCAGCGGTGCACCCCCAAGCTGGCATCCAGCCTGTAGCACGTGGCCTTTGGGAGGCATTTAAGATTCAAATTATTACAGAGCACAATTAGGAAAAAAATGTCTAAAAAGACTCCGGAGAGTTCCTCTGCCACCACAAACTAAGCAACATTGCTCCCCCATCCCCTTCCTTCATGGTGTTTCTGCCTTGCAGCGGTGATCATGGACTGAATCTCCTTAAAACATAAGCAAATGAAAGCTCTGCTCCTTGAAAAGAAAGAAAAAGGGAAAAGGAAAGAAAACAACACTCCTGGAGTACAGGGTGATGATGAGCAGAAGAGAAGACTGGAGAAGGAGAGTGCTCTGTGTATGTCACACAGCTGTGGGAGTTAGGGTACCAGACAGTCCAACATACCTGTCCTCACGTCATGGGAGAAACAAACAACAAATAAGCAAAACTGGGCAGCTTTTCAGGTAGTGATCATTGCTGTGATAAAATACAAAAGCAAAGAAGAGTATGGGAAGTAGCGGGTGTCCAGGCAGTGGGAAAAGCACAACTTCAAATATGGCAACTTAAGGCCTTTCTGGGAACATAATGTTAAAGCCATGAAGGAGCAAGTCATGAGGATAGCTAGCAGAGGATCCTGGCCCGGGACAGGAAGGACCATGGCCCTGAGGGGGCTGCAGGCCAGGGGGCCAAGGGCTAAAGCGCAGGGATCCAGTCACGCGAGGCTCTGGGATGATGTGGCTTGTACTATAGGCAAAGCAAGAATCCACTGCTTAGCTTTGAGCAGGAACTGGTTAAAAAAAATTGTCTGTTTTTTTCTTTTTTAAGATCCATCTGGCTGCAGGACTTAAAGTATATTGTAGGAAGTAAGAGGCAGTGAGATCTGTGAGGCAGTCCCGGCAGTCATCCAAGCAAGAGAATATGGTGGCATGGTCCAGGATGGAGAAGGCGAGAAGTGGCCAGACAGCGAAGGTACAGTCACTAGGCTTTCTTGGTGGGCTGAACATGAAAAGGGAAAGGAAACGAAAAGCCAAGGGTGAAGAGTGCCGCGGACGGGTGGCACGGCAGCCAGCAGCCACAATAAGGGAGGGTGAGGAAGCTAGCCTGCAGGAGAGGAGACCAAAGTGCCACCTGGGACACACCGGGATGCCTACTCAGTGTCCCAGTTAGGATGCTGACTTGCAGGTGTAGAACTCTGTGGCGACATGTGGCCTGGAAACATCCATTTGAGGGCGCTTCTATTAAAGGCCGTACTGCTGCACAAAGTACCAAGGGACTGAGGAGAGAGGGAAAGGAGAGGAGGTGCTGGGGCCAAGACCTGGGTCATTTCTCAGGTGGCACAGTAGGTGAGGGTGCACCAACAAAGTGACCCCAGCAAGCAGCCAGTGCAGCGGGGGCGAGTCCAGGAAGGCAGGGTGCCGGGAAGCCAGGGCCGGATGCAGGCAGGATGCAGGCAGGGAGGTGCTGTGTCAAGGTCAGGCCACGTAGGTGAGGAGAACGAACAGACCATGGGGCTGGGCGGCCTGGAGCTTGTTGGTGCCTTGAGAATGGTGGTGTCACCAGAGAGGGCTCAGACAGAGAGAGAGAACGGGAGAGGCCCGAGGCTCAGAGAGCAGAGGCAAATCCTCCAGGGATTCTCTGTCACGGAACCAGAGAAGTGGGTGGTAGATACAGTGGAACTCCAGGGAGGTCTTTTTTTGAAGGGGGAGATAAGACAAAGACAGCATGCTCCTGTGTTCATAGGACTGATCTGATGACGAAGGCAAAGTCAAGGATGCAGCAAAGAAGAAAGAACTCTTCGGCATCTTCCTTAAGAATGTTAGACTGGATCGTGGTCAATGACAGAGTTGGCCTCAGACACGGGCACGCTGCAGCTACCTTCTGCTGAGCACCTCCTATGTGCTGGGTATTTCAGGCTCTAGTGTCAGAGAATCCTCCCAGTTTGAGAGAAAAGCAGCGTCAGTCCTACTTTTCAGATAAGAAAATAATGGTTTCAGGAGTTGGCAGAAAAGACATCCGAACCCAGGCCTGGTGGTGGGGGCATGTAATCTTAGCACTCTGGGAGACTAACGAAAGAAGATGTCAAGTTCAAGCTCGAGGCAACTGAGTGATTTAGTAAGACCCTTCCTCAAAATCAAAACTAAAAAAATGGACTGGGACAGTTGATGCAGCCGAATGTGACAGCAGTTGGTTGGATCTCCAGAAGGAAGAAAGGAAGGAAGAAAGGAAGGAAGGAAGGAAGGAAGGAAGGAAGGAAGGAAGGAAGGAAGGAAGGGAGGGAGGGAGAGAGGGAGGGAGGGAGGGAGGGAGGGAACAACATCAAAATGTAAACCCCCTCTGTCTGATTTCAAAAGCTCGGCCCTTTCCCAGGCTGCCCCATCGCCCATCCTTTTTACAGACAGGGAGGTAGGGGCACTCAGTGTCGCTCAGTGGGCTAGTACCTGGGTGCTGGACCCTTGCCTCGGTGTTCCTTTTTTCCCCACTGTGCCCATCCTTCCATGCCAATGGTTACACTTGCTGCAGCACATCTAGACTACCTTACTTATTCTAGGCATTGTTCCTCTTACTATTTTCTGGTTTTAGTCAGTCTTACGAAGGTATAATTCATGTAAATAAAATTCACCTTTTTAAAAATTTAGGGCTATGAACTTGGATGCATCCAGACTTGTGTTGAATACCACAAGCATTTCTATCACCCCTCAAAGTTCTCTGGTGTCTCTTTGTGGTCTGTCTTCATTCTCCTCAAGTCCTGGGTCACTAATAATCTGTTTTCCATTCTTATCATTTGTTTTTCCAGAATGCCACTTACATGCAGACATATAATATCTGGCCTCTTGAGTCCAACTTTTTTCTTGTTGGCATAACGCCCATGCTGTATGTAGCAATGGTCTGTTTCTTTTTATTGATGAGTAGTGTTGTGTTGTACCATACACCACAGCTTGTTATCCATTCACCCACTGAGGGACATTAAGTTGTTTCCAGCTTTAGGGCAACATGAATAAAGCCAGAGTAAGCATCTTCATACAGCCTAGTGTGTGGATGTATATTTTTTAATTCTCAGATCAAATGCTAGGAATGTGATTCCTGGGTCATATGTTAAATCTACATTTGGCTCTCTAAGTTCTAGAACAATTGAATATCCATATACAAAAAAGCAAAAAGTTGACCTTGGCCCAAAATTTACTATGCACAAAAATAATTTAAAATAGATCACAGAATCAAGCACTAACCTAGAACTAAGAACTTCAAGAAGAAAAATATAGCTGAAAATATTTGTGACCTTGCATTAGTCAAAGGCTTCTTAGATTTGAGATCTAAAACATGATACATAAGAGAAAAACATTGATAGATTGGACTTTATAAAAACTATAACTGTTCTTCAAAAAATACTGATAAGAAAAGGAAAAGACACGCCAGAGATTTAGGGAAAACAAATTGTGAATGTCTTATCTGATAAAGGGCTTATATTGAGCATGCATAAAGACTTCCCAAAACTCAATAATAAAACACAATCCAATAAAGATTGCCCAAAAGATATGAACAAACACATTACCAAAAATGATATATGTAATGCAAATAAGCTAACAAAAGGATGCTCGACCTCATTAGTCATCTGGGAAATGCAAATTAAAACTGAGATAAGCTGTACCTGCATTAAATGGCTACAAGTGCTGACAAGAATGTGGGACAACTGAGAAGGTGAAACGGTACCTCCACTTCGGGAAGCAGTCCGTGTACTCCTGTACAAGTCAGACACGCAGGAGCTGGAGTCAGGGGTGAAGAAGGGGACCGCGAGACTGTTTGGGATGGCGGAGTACTTCTGTACCTTGACTGTGGTGACACAACCGTATCTATGATTCATCAAAACTAAAAAGATTTTTCCGTGTGTTGATTTTTACTTTAGTCCTAAAAATGAGGGAGTGGGGAGTAAAATTAAAGACATTAAAACCACTGTGTGACAGTAGGTAAGTTACAAATCTATACATCAAAGATGAAAATACTACCTCTGCCATGTTGTAGTACAAATTGAATGCATTTATCTACACCCTACCTGGAACCTAGCAAGCGCTATGTAAGCACTGGCTGTTATTCTATTATTCAGATTATCACTCAAATATTGCCCATACCACCACCCTGAGATGCACCCAATCTCCTCTGCAGATGTTGGGTGGTAACAGGTAAGGCTCCTCCTCCTTGGGAGGGGCCGGACGAGTGTCAAGGACGAGGTGTCTTCAGTACACTGACTCCCAACGCCCAGTAAACCAAAGACAAAACATTTGGGAGTACCCAGTGTGCTGAAAAGGTGGTATCAGCCACCTGCTTTAATAAGTCACTCCCTTTCACTTGTCAACAGCGAATCAAGTAATTTCTGGAGGCCAGAAGTGACTTGCTGGACTGATGACAGCTCCTTCCAACATCAGAATGTTCAAATCCTTTGTGTGTCCTCATGCCAAAGCCAAAAGAACAGGGAGAAGCAGCAAATCCACCCGGTGGGTGCGCGCTGTCCGCGGTGGTTAAGGAGACGCCTCTCTGCATTTACCTGAACGCTCTGCTGGCTCCAAGCAAGAGCAAGTCCTATTAGCGTGGATCAGAAAGCTGAGGATTTTTGTTTTTAACTCTGGCTGATCATTACAGACTCGGAGATTTTTGATTAAAAAAAGAAGATGAAGAATCCTGACAAAATATAAACCCGGCATGAAGGGATTAGTGCCCTGCTGAGCGACTTTTTCACAAGAGCGGAAAATTTAAAACCTTTGTAAGAATTAAAATGCTCCACAAGACAGTTTATTTTTGCTTCTGGCTTTTCTTCCCAGGAGGCTGATAGCGCAACTTCTGTCTGCATTTGTTTCCGTTCAGTAGCCACCCTCTTGGTGCACAGGGGCTTAACCCAGCTGCCCTGGCGACACCATGGGGCTGCCTCCTTTCTACAGGTGGGAAGACGGTGCAAAGAGGGTGTGGGAAACTGCTGGTAAAAAATCAAGCGACTACCTAGCGTGAGCACAGCAGGCTGGGTGGGTTCTACTCACTCAGCCACTGGATGCTCCAGAAGGCAGGTTATTGTCACATAAGACCAGCCACACACCTGCCCAGGAGAACAAGAAGAGGGGACTGCTGCCGTCACTAACCGGCCGAGCCCTGCCAACTTTAGCTCCTCCATCGCTTCCACCGCATCCCGCCTAACAGAGCTGAGGAGCTTTCTGGTTTCGTCTTTATTCGCCCTCTCATTTCTAACAGATAAGGCCTTTAAAAGCACAACCACACTATGCTCAACATAACAGACAAAGCCAATAGTAACTATGAAAATCATCTCACAACCAGCCTACATTTAATTTTCCTTGATTACCTCCAAATTGATTTTTTACATGTGGTTTGTCCGTAGCCCATAGCCACAAATAATAACCATGCTTTGTATTTGTTAATATGTCTCTTAAGTTTCTTTTGATCTGTAACAATCAGAACTTTTATATCTTCATTTATCTTTATAATGATTAAAACTATGTGTTGAGTAGATAATGCCTGAAGCATGGGATAGCTTCTTTTCCTCCAAATAATACAGAAAAGGCACATATGAAAAGTCCATCCTTCTGTTTCCCCAGAAGCAACGTTACCTGTTTCACAGGTAACCTTCCCGGAATACTCACTCCTCCGGACAAGTGCCAGGCTGAGGCTGCGGCTGCGTAATGGGGTAATAGTGAGGGCGAGAGTTCAGATCCCTACTCTGCACTTACAAAGTATTCATCTTGGACACAGTAGGTAGCTCTGTGCCTCATTTTTTATAATAGAACCTATCTGATTGGATCATTGAGAGAATTAAATCAGACAAGTACTTGAATAATTATTTGTTATTAAATACAACCCCCTTGGCTTTTCTCCAAATGGCAGAATGATGACCATTTCTCTTTGTGTGGTTTGTTTTTCCCTCTCTCAACACATTTTGATAACAATTCCCCATCTGTTCCTATAGATTTGCTTCATTCTTTATAATCATTGCCTAAGATTCCATTGCACGGGACGCACTATTGCTAGACACGGAAATTTTCAACCTTTTGTTAATACTAAAAATGCTGAAATGAATATCCTTGTGACACTTTACTAGGTTCATGTGCGAAAAAAAAATGTATAAAATAGAGTCCTGGAAGTGAAATTGCTGAGCGAGCCAGTGTGGGCATTGTAATGCATTGTATGCCCAATTGCCTGAGGAAGGTTGTACCAGTTCCCACGCCCAAGAAAAAGGCTCCCTTCCCTACATCCTAGTTAACGCGGACTATGGCTAAGTGGTTTTATCTTTGTAAATATGGTTTATGAAAAGTGGTATCTCAGAGTGTTAGTGTGCATTTGTTTTATTATAACAAGATAAAGAAAATAGAGTGAAAATAAACTTCAGTAGTCAGGAGACCTGTGTCTGCTGAGGGGGACTGAAGAAAAATATTCTACCTGTTATTGATTTGTTATTTATACTTAACATCTCGTGGTCCTTTCTTCCCACCCCAACATTCTATCCTTTAAAGGGAAAATGACACACGTGTAAAAATTGGGAAGTTATTGACAGCGACCATTTTTGAAGTTAAGTGGTCACATTCACTTGTTTCCCTGTCAGGTGTCTACCCTCATTAGGTTACAAGTTCTGTGAGACATCAGGGATTTTCTCTCGTTTTGTGCGTTATGGCTATCACCTAGACCAAGCCTGGCACCTAGTAGGTGCTCAATAGATAAATTCAGCACTTGAAAAATGTCTGTAAAAACTAATCTGGGCTGAACTAAATTTTCCAAGTTCAATCATGCCTCTTTTGCTGATATCAAGCATGCCGATGTCTTACTAGATAAGAGAAACCCTACATTTATAAAGTATTTCATTTCCTCTGCACACAAAGAAACTTGCCCTCAACACAAAATCTAGAAATAGATTTGGCGTGTTTTCTAAATGGAAAATATTTCACGAAGCACCAGAAATTATTTTCCCATGGCTTTGTGCTGTATCAAAATATTAAAGTTGACTTTAAAAATTCATTCTTTAATCTTGCTGTGGGCTAGAAAACACTTTTACATTAAACAAATATAAAAACCTGATTGTGGACTCTCTTAACTACCCCCAAACTTAGAATAGATTTTTAAAAATTATTAAGTGAGGAATATCATTAAAAGTTTTATCATTAGCATGTACTGTTTTGGGTTACAAAGCCAGTACTTGATTATTTAAGTAATTACATCTGATCAATGGTGAAAATCCTCAAATCTCCTCTTGGCTCATTTCTACTGGTAAATTCTATAAAATGATTCTATATTTTAAATTATTTTATAAACTCCCTGTGAGTTAGTAAGAATGTATTCATCAAGAGGATTTTTGAAACTTAAAAAAGATTTAATTTTTTAAATTATGCTTGATACTGCAAATACTGAAATTCTTTTCCCCAAAATTTTTATCAGTATATATCATACTCACACACACACACACACACACACACACACACACACACACACTCCCAAGTGCTGGGATTATAGCCATGGGCCACCACACCATGCCCAGCTTTATGTGGTACTGGGGAATCAAACTCAGGGCCTTACATTTGCAAGGCAAGTGCTTTAACCACTGTGCCATTCCTCCAGCACTCCCCCCTTTTTTACCCTCTTGCTCCCTCCGTCATCTGCAACAATTCCCACTATGACACCCATTTGGGTCTATAACACGCCTGCATTCTGGATTTCTCATATTAGAGAGACCATATGATATTCAATCTGAGTTTGACTGACTTCATTAAGCATGATAGTATCAAGTTGTGTCCATTTACCTACAAAAGCCTCGAATTTATTTGTCTTTATGGAGAAGTGTACATATAGCACAGTTTTTGTATTCATTGGTCTACTGTGGATATTCCAGCACCTTCCACAATTTAGCTACTGTTAGTTGTGCTGCTATTAACACGGGTGTACATGTACCCTCCTTTTAAATTTTGGGGGAAGATACCAAGACACAGTATTGCTGGATCGAATGGAATATTTATTTTCAGACTTTGGAGGGATCCCCATACTGCCCTCCATTGTGGTTGTACCAGTTACAGCTCCACCAGCAACATAAAGATTCCTTTTTTCCCACAACCTCATCAGCACTGACTGCTGTTCCACTTCTTGACGTGTGCCATTCTCACTGGGGTAAGAAGATACCTCAGTGATGTCTCTGATGGCTTTGGATGTTGAACATCTTTGCATATATTTGTTGTCCATTTAAACTTCATCTGAGAACTATGTATTCATTCCAGTTGCCCATTTTTTACTTGGACCATCGATTTTGAGGGGTCTATTTTTCTTCAATAGCTTCTATATTCTAGTTGTTGGCCTCCCGTATGCTAACCCTAAACTTGCCTTCAGTTTTCCCAGATCTGCTCAGAGCAATCCCAGTGAGCATCCACGTCAACGTCATTCTCTTCTCCACGATCCTCATCATCTCAGCCATGGTGGGGGCGGCCTTCTTCATGTACAATGCTTTCGGAAAGCCCTTTGAGACTCTGCACGGCCCGCTAGGGTTGTATCTTCTGAGCTTCATTTCAGGTAAGCACAAAATCTTACCTCTGCCTACAAATGTGCTTCCCAGTGTGTCAAAAGATGGTCTGTGTAAATATAAAATCACAATACAGATATGTGCCTATTCATCAGAGCATATGTGTGATAGCAAAAAATGGGAAAATACTATAATTATTCAAGAGTATGAAATTCAGTGAGCATGTTCCAATAGTCTATATGAGTGATTATCATGCTAACATTAAACGATAGTTTTGATGATGCAAACCTGTACAAACTGACTCCAACTACAAGCTCGCATGGATTTCTCTTTAGAAAATGAAGCCCTGTGATGAATAGGTGCTAATTCTTTTTAGAAGTAGCATGTCCTCTGCTCAGAGTTACTTGTGTGCACTTCTGAAGGTCTTACTCTACCCAAAAAAATTTTGCTAACTCAATTATTCACCCAACAAAACAAGTACCTCTCCAGTAGGGAAGGTTTCTCCTAATGTTTTCTCCATATTTTTCACAAACATACAATACAGCTATAAATTGTACAGATGCTGAATGCCCTATGACAGCCAAGTCTAGGAATTTTTTTTTTTTTTTTTTTTGTATCTCTGGAAAAGAGATAAATGAAGCTGTGCACACAGAAAACATTTCAATAGGTATTTGTTGACTTAGAAATGTAATCGCAGAAAGGATATATCTCCTGTATGGTACTCAGAATTCAAGTGGGATGAAACTGACAGAGCTGGCCCATGAAGGTAGGCCATGAGCCAGAGAGGAATAAGATGGAATATGATAAAATAAATAAATAAAAATTCCAGAGCTTTGCAAATCAGAAAAGACATAGGGAGAGGGTATGGACACACAGACCAAGACGGAGACGCAACCTCATGTGCACGTACAAGTTAGCATGTTGAGATTACCTCCTGCCCTCAGACATCCAAAACCTAACTGGTGGATCCAGAAGATGTGCTGCTTTAGTGGTGATCATTGTACCAGAGTCCAGCCAGAAAACAGACAACACACTTTGTCAACAGGGGACTATGTCTTAGGGCAGTGGCTGTCTTCATGTCCTCAGATGAGGAGTATTTTCCTCATGTGGGAAATATTTCAGCTCATCAAATTCCAAGGCAATAGCCTAATTAACTGAATTATAAATGCTAGGGATGATCCTGAAAAGTGCATTTTAACACACTCTCCTGGTGATTCTAATGGAAGCTCCAGCATGAGCTATCGGGAATTGATATGCACGGATGAGCTAACTCAAGGATGCTGATTTCAGAATGCAGCTACAATATCTGGGTCCTGGTGGGAAAAAAAATGAGAGCGTTGGGGTTACCAGCACCCAGGCGATTGAGGAAAAGCTCTGGGCGCTGAGCCTCAGACCTCAAGGAACTGGCTGTATGGGACACCATTGGGGCCTTCTGTGAGTGTGGAAAAGGGTTTGAAACCACCCAATTGCGGCTGCCAGGAGGAACGGTGCTCCTGCTGCGGAGCACTGGCAGAGGCCACAGCCACGTGGAAGGACTGGGCCCCCCTTTGCCCTCCTGGCTCCCCTTCCCCATTTGACAGAGCCTACCAAGAAGCCCCTGACAGGGCAGAGTAGTTTGGGAAGTATGGTCCCAGCAGAGAAAAGAAAAGTTGATCTGAGGTGAGACACTACAGTTTATTAGTAGGCTTGGTCACCTTGTTGTACATTAGCTTCTGAACGAAACTCACCAGCCCACTTGGAGGCAAACTGAAAGTCCGGATGGATGAATGACCAAACTAATGGTATTTGAAAAGCAAGATGACTCAGAGAGTACTAAATTCAACCCAAGTCCCAGATTTTACCTTGGCCTTTGGCCGAGTCTGCTGCAAGGAAAACCCAGGCACGTAAGTGTATGGGGAACCATCAGGACCCAACTTACAGCTTACACCCTGTCTTATTCACCTCAAACTTAACAGGTAGGTGCTTCATGATGTGTGGTGAATCAGGAGAAAGGAAGGGATGGGGCTGACTCCAGACCTGCCTTGCAGAGGACAGAAGCCTGAGGTTCACAGACCACTCAGGATTTGTTGTGCCTCCAATCTTTCTTTGGAGTACCAAAATTTTCAGTAATTTTTAAAAACTGTGCCAGATATGAAACATGTTTGAGGGCTAAATGGACTGACAGTTTGTGACCTCAGGAGATAACAGAGCACCTGTGAAACAGAGAGCACCTTATTCCTCCTGAATCCATGTAAAACACTCAGGAATCCTTGGGGTTTTGAAAGCATTCATCCTAAAGTTGTTAACATTCTTGCAGACCCCAGTTCTAAAGCTTTTTTTTTTTTTTCAAATAAGGGTAGAGCTTCATGGTACTTAGCATAAACCCTCTAAATGTGATCACACACTGAGGGCCAGAGGCTGGGTTAAGATCTTTTGTTACCAGTGTGAGTCTCACTCCCTCCGGAGATACCAGAGAGAGATCTGTTGTGGGACCCCTGCCCTGTCTCCTTCACAAGTTGTGGAGCGCCCAGGTGGCCACACTCATGGCCACAGAGGAAAGCTCCAGACTTCTCTTCCCTCTTAGAACTCTTTTGCCCTTCACCACTCACCCCCAAAGTCCCCAAGTGTCCTCGTTTTCTGTGCTGAAGTGATTCTAGACCCATTTCTTCAACTCTTCATTTCCCTGCTGGATGGGAACCTGACCTTGGCCTCCGAAGGCAAGAAGAAGGGGAAAAGAGAGAAAGAAAAAATAGGATCTTTCCCAACTTTTCGTCTGGAACCTTCCACACTACTTAGCGTAACAATGTGGTGAGCATCTCCTCATACCTTCCAGTTGGGTTGGTTTATGCCGTACCCTGGGGGTAGGGGGGGAAAAAGAACAGCCCAGTGGGCTCGGCCAGTAGGCTCAGTCGCTACAGCTGACTACTACCCTAATATTGCCATTGCCCTTTTGAACTAGGCGATCTTTCCACTAGTTGGGCTCACAGTCCTCAGCCTTCTCCATGTCACATTCCTGAGCACAATCATTGCTGCAGGGGACCCATTTAAGTTGATTACTTTTTCATCTTGTCCTTTGTAAACGAGTTCTGAGAGGCCTTTTCCGCAATGTAGGATTTAGGTAACACCTCAATGACCCCACTGATAGTTCATTCTCTTCCCAGACTATGTTAGAATTGCCAGAAGTGCCATTTAAAACCACCAACGCCAGGTCCCACAACAAACTAAATAATTTAGAGTCTCTGGGGTGGGATTGGCACTTTGATTGTTGTTTGTTTCTTTTCTTTTAAGTTCTCTTGCATAATTCTAATTTGCATCCAATATCAAGCAACATGGGTGTAAGCGTGCCCATTTCATTTTGTCTGAGGACTTACTATATGTCAGACACTATAACAGGCCCTGGTGACACCACAGTGAACTAGGCACGCAGTCTTGCCACCACAGACCCTGCACACTAAGGAAAGAGTCAAACAAAAGAGGGCATACGTAATTAAGCGATTATGAATCACGACAGAATACAACAGCAGGGGTCAGGTATGGATATGGTAACCACGGAAAGCTACCCCATGTAACTGAATTCTAGAGATAAAAAGGAACCGAGAACCCCCAGAGAATTTCCCGAGTGTAAACGAATGCCCCTGTGAGAACGCCAGGGCAAGGGGCCAGTTTCCTGCATGAAGCAAAAGGAGACTGATGCTGCCAGGGAATAGACAGGGAGGGGCAAGGGCAGAATTAGTTAGTGCGTAAAGAAGCAATGCCTGAGCCTGGGGAGATCGGTGGGTGGCAGTTAATTTTGGTCCTTAAAATCCATGACAAATTTTTTTGTGATTTATTCTAATTGTAATGAGAAGTTTCTAGAAGAGGTTAAGATGTCTGATAAAAGCTATACCGCTTTAAGAAAGTCAGGTACCACTGGATTGGAGATGGACAGGGATGAGTGGATTCTAAAAGCATCCTGAAAGCAAATTCAAAATAGTCTGCAGTAGCTTGTGCAATTAATAAATTGTAGTGCCATTACCCAAGATGATAAGACGAAGGGAGGAAAAGGCTTACAATTCAGGGCAAAAGTGAAATAGAGGGAGGCCCACGGCGAATCTGAGATGCTATACAACTGCCAAAGTGGGAGGTCGCAAAGACAGCTGGATACATTAGTCTGGAGAGCAGAGCAGAGGTCTAGACAACAGACACAGATTGAGGAGTTGTCAGGATGTAGATATAACATGACCCATGGAAATGGGTGAGATCACCTCGGGAACAAATGTACATACAAGAAAACTGGCCCAGTCCCAAACCCGATTCATTCCTTTTTGTGCTGAGAGAGAGGAAAGACCAGCAAAGGACACTGACCAGCCGTACAGAGTGGGAAAGAAGGAAAACTGGGAGATTGTGGCATTCCAGAGGCTACAAAAGTGGGGGCTATTTCAAGGGTATAGCCGCAGAGTGAGCTTTGTAAAAAGGCAGCAAAGATGAGAATAAGTGGGGGGTAGGGGTGGGGCAGGGAAGGCAGAATGGGGAAAGATTTGTGACACAGTGAGACAGACAGAGAGATGCTCACAAACTCGGGAGGTAGAAAAAGAGAAAGAGCCAGAAAAGAGGGCGCTGAGCAGAGAAGCAACTGGGCTCCTACTTTTAAATCGAAGTACTGATGTGTGAGGGTATGTCTTTGTATATTGCATCCTTAAAGTCTCTCAGGTATGGCTACCCAAACTAGGAAGACTTTATGAAGCAATGGGAGAGCATCTTGGAGGTCTGAGGGTGTCGTCCAGTGGTTAGAGCACTTGCCTAAAAAGCTTGAGACCCCAGTTCCATCTCCCGGAACCACATAAGCTGGGCATGGAGACACAAGCCTGCAATCTCAGAACTTGGGAGGATGAGGCAGGAGGATTGCCATGAGTTCAAAGCCAGTCTGGACTACATAGTGAGCTCAGGACCAGCCTAGACTCCAGAGCAAAACCATGTCTCAATTTTTAAAAAGACCTTCATTAAATACTATCTTTAAAAAAGAAGCTCAGTGAATATTCCCTGAAAATGGCATAAAATATGTCTACCTGATCCTTTTTGCAGTGATAGAAACTACCAAAGTCTGGACTTCATTACAAAGTGGATTGTTATATCATTCTTTACATCATGTTTTGAGTTATACCAACCAAGGCAAACAAATAAGATTGCTGCCTTCCTTTATAAGAGGGATGCTCCTAGTGTGTGCTTAATGAATTATAATAATTACTACTATGACATGCCACATAAATATGCACAGACATGTATGAAGCACAAAGACCAGAAAATGAAGAACGGCAAAAAACAGAAAACGCTTATCAGTTTTGGTATGAGTAATACTCTAGCCTCTGTAATCTGTACAATATGTCTACAGCATGTTATTCTATGACTGGTAGTTTAAAAGACGAAGCCTGTCTCTTGTTTTCACCTCAGTCTTTATGGAGGAACTGTTGTTCAGCAGTCTGAGAAAGATTCAGTGTTCAGTCATGAAAAGCCCAGTAAAGAAAATATTCTACTTGCATTCTTCTTGGAGAAGAGACTGCAGAAGGGATCACGACGCGGTGTTAGACAGCTCATGATGGCTGTGGGCAAGGAATTTCTTTTTCCTGTGCAGGACAGCAGCGAAGGGGCAGAGCGCTGTCAGGGGGTCGCGCTTCAGGTCACTCACATCGAGGATGTGGTAGGAGGACTGGGCTTCACGTGCTTTGCGCAGAGCTCAGTCACGGCCAGGTGCAAGAAAAAGCTCAATCTTTTTCTGCCACAGTTGCAGGGACTCTGGCCTACCCAGAAAGGATGACTTCACTTCTGTTGCATTGGCACTCAAAGCCCAAGTCTTTGCTACAGCTTCCAAAGCATCACTTGCTGTGTCCGTGGTGGCAACACACCCCCATGACTCAGAAACACACACACACACACACACACACACACGCATGCACTCACATGCATGCACTCACACACACACACGCACACATACAGCTCATCTCTTACTATTTCTTGCCTTCTTCTTTTCCACTTTCTGTTCCCACCGTCTGGCTCCCTTGCACGCACTGTTTCCCTCACCCTGGAATATTCTTCCTTCTGTACACCTCCACACTCCCTCACTTCCTTCAGAACGCACTGAAAGCTTAGCTTCTTTTTTTTTCTTTTGTACCGTGGAATCAAGCCCAGGACCTTAGCACTGAGCTACATCCCAGCCTATTTTCATTTTTGATTTTGAGACAGGGTCTCACCAAGTTGCTTAGATGAGCACACTGAGCTCGTACTTGCAATCTCCCTGCCTCAGCCTCCCAGAGTACTTGGGGGGAAAGCTATCTTCCTTACGAGGTCTTCTCTGGCCATTTCCTCGCCAGCCTTCCAGCCCCTCTCCCTACTTGATGTTATTCTCCTTAATAGTCATTATACTTTGATAAGCTGGAGTATGCATTTACTTATTTGTTATTCTCTCTCTTGAGTTTATATCTTTTGCTTTTAAAATTTGTCATCACTGTCATCATTTCTATTTAGAGGAAGAGGGCTTGCTACGTTTCCCAGGCTGCCCTCAAACTCCAGAGCTCAAGCAGTCTCGCCTCCATCTCCCAAGTAGCTGAACCTACGGGTGTGTGTGTGTCACTGTGCCCAGCTGAGCCATGTTGTTCAGCAATGTATTTTCACTGTCCAGAAGAGTTCAATAAGCACCCGATAAATATTTGTTGAAAATACCAAAGAAAAGGGGAGGAGGTAGGTGGAAGCAGCTCTGCATTTTTTCTGGCACCAAATGCTTTCTTCTTCTTTTTAAAAAATCAGTTCAAGCCAGGGAAGCAATTTAGATAAATATTTTAGAGCATTTCTTCTTTGCATGAACCCTTCTTCTCACTTACATTATACCTAGAAAACTTAGATCATATAGGGGCTTTTCACTGTCCTTCACAGGTAAAGAATGGGGAAAGCCCCACTCAGCTGGAGTTATTTCTACCCGCATCTATTCTGTGGGAACACACAATCACATTGATCCCCATCACAACCTCAAAAATCAGCTCCTAAGTGTCAACCTACCCGGCTTCTTTGCTCACTCTCTAGAATGTAGCCATAGTTCTTTGAAGCAGTGTAGAGTTGAAATAGCTTCTATATGGGAAGGAAATCGTTGCTGGTGACCTCACCCTCAATTACTGACTTTCTAGTGAGAGTGCATAATTTTGCAGAAAATTAACACCTGCTCCTGCAAAGTTGCGGCGCTTCCACCACAATTTGGCATCGCTCAAGACTCCTTAAAGGAGGAAGTGATCACTGTATCATTCTCTAAAAGAAATGGAATGCCTGTAATTATGTCACCTGTTAGTTGAAAGATGATGTTTCTCATTTTGAAGATGTTGGTCATTACTTTAAAAGGAATTGAAATTCTAATTTATTATTTTCAAAACTATAAGCTTAGTAATAGCAGGATAGCATTTCAGAGATTTCTTGCCCTGTGAGAACCTAAACCCATACTTCCCGTGGACTCCCACAGATTCTGGCAGGGTGTTCCCACCCATAAAAACACAGCTACAGCTGGGTGCGGTGACACATGCCTGTAATTCCAGCTGCTCGGGAGGCCGAGCCTGAGGACTGTGAGTTGGAACTCAGCCTGGGAAAGTTAGCTGGACCTTGTCTCAAAATAAAAATAATTGAAAAGGGATGGGCCCAGCATTCCCTGGTTTAATCCCCAGTACCAAAAATAAATAAGTAAATAAAAATAAATGAGATAAAAACAAAACCAAAAAACACCATTACCCTCAGGACCACACAGGGATGAAGAAGTAACTCTGGTGCTGCCGGTGACCCGTGTGCCCGTGTTGTAAGGATCGGAGGAGACAGGCCCTCGTCGTGCAGCCCAGGCCGCTGCAAGCGGAGAGTCATGAGTGTGCAATGTCTAGCGCATTACAAACGTTTGTTAATTGACTGATCATTCATGGTGTGACAGCCCCATAATTCAGCTATCCTATTCAGTCAGAAATTAACTCAGTAATCAAAGTCATTAACGGGGGGAGGGGGTGGAAAGAAACAACTACAGCAGCAGCCAGATGGTGGGGGAAGTCAGACAGATGAGAAGAAAATGGCCGCAGGTCGCTGAGTGCCACTCTGGGCAGCAAGCCCTGGGCCCGGGCCTGGTGCTTTTCCAAATTCTAGCTGTAGCGAGGCTCCGCAGGCTTTGCCAGGCCCTGTTCACCCTATCTGTCCTGTGAACAGAGCGGCCTCAGTTGGACGAACAGATGCGTGGGAATCGCTCTGGTGGCCCTGCTGGGTCCAGGCTCCTGTTGTACGGGAATAACTGGGGCAAATGGAAGACAGGTGTGCAGGCCCCACCTGGCTTGTAAGGCCCTGGGATGCAAACTCCCACGCCACATACATTTAAAAGTTCCAAGCTGACAAATTCTTAAATAAGATAGATTGCACCTGAGAAATTTCCCCCAGGAGGATCTGGAGGGTCAGTTGCAAATTCCAATTACTGATCCCTGAGAATTTTGAATAGGGTGGTCAGAGCAGGGCTGGCCCAACTTTGTTCACTTCTCTTTCCCTGCATCCCAGCCTGTCAGGGGTCTCGAGCTACATACCCCGGCACTGTGCTGCATGTTCAAGCCTGACTATGCCCCTTGAAATGGCTGTTCGTTGGCCGCCCTCAGTCCTCCGGGATGTGTAACACCCAAAAGGAGTTTGCCTTTCGGCACCCAGGAAAGCTGCTCTGGAACCCTGCAAACGGGCTCAGGGCTCTGTGGGGAAAATATTCTAGGATTCCAGGAATAAGGTGACTGTAAAGTGGTGATGGAGGAACCTTTTGAAAAGGGAAACAGCAGGGTCCTCTGTATGTGGGACCCAATATAGAAACCCCTCTAGCAAGAGCTTGAATGTGCTGGAAGAAATGCGCTGCGCCCTGTCCTCACTGTCACCTTCCTTACCTGCCTCTCTCCCCATCCCAGTGGCCAGATCACCCAGAGGTCTCATGTACATCTTTTAGTCTCTAAGCCATAAATTATTATCCATGATTCTGTTTCTTTTATGACCACAGACATAGAGGAGCCAAAGTACCCTCAGTTCACACTGAGTTACTTCCCTTCACATCTCTTTAGTCATGGAAAAGCCATCAGAGATTCAGGATGGCTCTGTCCTGGCTCTGAGGTGACGAAGTTGACCTCATAGTCATCAATCCTAGAATCCAGAGCAGAATCTCCGACCACCCTCTACCCCTGTGCCATGCACTCTGCCTCGGGTGCCTATGTGCCTAGCACAGCAGGTGTGATAAAAAGCTTAGAGTGTCAAGATATCCCAAGTGTCTTTCACTTTAGAAGTTTGGAATGTAGGCTCACTACAATGCTGTCTTTTTAACAGAGTAGAACCTTTAAAATATTTAACAACCTGACAAGGAAACCGAGCTTGAATTTTCCTTTCAGGCACTAAAGAAATAGTGTTTCACTTCTGTCTGAAATTCACCAGCTCTATAGACAAAGAAAGCTCTTGTGGTAAAAGCAATGGCATTTTTCTCCACAATTTTCAAATAAAAGATAAGGAGAAAACAGCATTGTCTCCTTTCTGTTAGGATCTAACAATAGGGGAATAATACGATTTTGCAAGAGGAGAACTCTGGCTTGAAGCTCAGAATACAAAAAGAGTCAGGCTGCCAGATCTTACAAAGAAACACTCTTAACTCCAACTCCCAGGAAGTGAAGTCTCCAGAAAATCGTATTATTCATTATTTGGGGGTATTGTATGATAGTGATCTGGTAGATAGGGACAGTCCTGCCTGCATCAAACTGCAAAGGAGAGGAATGCGATGTCACCTTTTCTGCACAGACCTGCCCCTCCTCCACCCTGTAGGGTCAGTCTGTGCCTGAACTCCAACCTGACCTGTGGGAAAGGCATGGATGCTGTCCTCACTCACACAGTCTATCCACATGCCTGCAATGTTCTCCCACACGTTTTAGCCTCCTTTTGCTCAACTTCTAAATAGTTCCTTCCAGGCATGCAGCCCACTCTCACAATAAAAACACCTTGTGTTCCCCCACTACTGCACTCACTGTAATCGGTTGACATTTTTGTTTCCTGCTAGATAACACTGTCTGTGGGAGAAGAGCCGTGTATATTTTCCTTAGTGTTTGTGTCTCCACCACGTACATGGCACCTAACATGTCTAACGGAAAAAAAATGAATGAGTGAATTAATGAATGAAAACTGAAGCCACTATGTTGCCGCTCCCAGGATATTTGAATTAACTGTAATAGAAGAAAAAAAAGGCATTTAGCTCTCCTGCTGGAGTCATAAACTTAATGGGAGAGTATTTGGAGGAATAAGCACTGTAATATATTTTGGGGGGCTGTTTACACTAATGTAGTCAGGTTTTCCTAGTGTGGGGTAAGGAATTATAGTAAGGGTGTGCCGGAAGAAAAGAGCACACAAAAACCGCAGGACTAGCTACCAGTCAGCGAGCATTTGCATGTGTCCATTCCAGTGCCAAGTGTTAGTCATACATTATCTGTATGAACCACCTTGCATAGCTTAAGAAGTTGAGACTCAGGGATTCAAATTGCCTAATTTACATGTAAGTGAAGGAATTAGGATTTGGACCCAGATTTGTTTGACCTAATTCGTAAGACTTTCAGCTTGTCTCTTGTGGAACTCTATTGTGGTGGCCTGGGATACAATAGCATCATAAGCTCTGTGAAGTTCAGACCATCAGTGCACTCCTCATCTGGTCCTCTTGCTACCTTCTTCTTTCCCGGCGGCCTCCACCCCTCAGGAGTCACCTGTCCTTCCTCCTCAGGGAAGCTGACCCTGAGAGTTTCTAAGTTCCCCATGCTAGGGAGCACCCTTGTCCTGGAGAAATCTCACCCAGACCATAGCTGCCTTGTCAAGGTTAGATCCGATTCCTAATGAATGATAAGTGAATAGTGAATTAAACAAAATAAATGTTTATCTTTTTCTCACACACGGAAATCTAGAGGTGAAAGTCCAGGGCTTGTATGGTGGCTCTAGACGTCTGCAGTCCAGATTCTCTCTTGTTTGTCCTTGTCTTTCATTTCTGAAGCCACCTGGTCCAGATCCCAGCTGAATGTTGTCTTTATTCAAGGCAACTATTTGCCCAGCTAAAAAATCTGAATTCAGTAACAAACCTCAACACCTTATCCATGGTTACCTCAGCACAGGTACTCTTCTGGGCAACTGTGACCACTTGGGCCCTGGAGAGGTTAGCGTCACTCTTCTAAAAGGAAGTCTGGGTTTTCACAGAGGGGTGCATACCTGGCATTTATCCCGTATCACCTGCGAAGTACAGAGAAATTGTGCTTTTGACGAAGAATTGTTTTATGATTAAGCCACATCACAGCCGTGGTTGTTCTGCAGCCTGATTCTGCTCTTGTGCTTTTAAGGTGCTCAGCAATTCAACCTTCAGTCTTCCATAAAATCAGTTTGATTCCAGCCACCTTCCTCAACCCTGCCCCACTCCAAACACACAGATCTTCCTCACTCAGAGCCATAACCCAAACTCTACCACTGAGAGAAGAAATCAGACTTATGATTACAAATTTGCAAAAATATTTTTTCAAAAGAATTTAAGTGAGGAAGATAGCAAAGGATTGTCTTTGATTTGCTCAGTGATCCTCTCCGCTGTCCCCTACAATCAAGAAATATTTGTCTCAACGTATCACTTGCTCTGTCTGTTGCAGGTTCCTGTGGCTGTCTTGTCATGATTTTGTTTGCCTCGGAAGTGAAAATCCACCACCTGTCAGAAAAAATTGCAAATTATAAAGAAGGGACATACGCGTACAAAACACAAAATGAAAAATACACCACCTCATTCTGGGTCATTTTCATTTGCTGTTTTGTTCATTTTCTGAATGGGCTCCTAATACGACTTGCTGGATTTCAGTTCCCTTTTGCAAACTCTAAAGACACAGAAACAACTAATGTAGCTGCAGACTTAATGTACTGAAAAGCAACTGTTCTATCATTTTCTAAGTAAGAGACTGGACTTGCTTTGGTCACTTTATCTAATAAAGTTAATTTTATATTTTCACACTGCCTCCCTTCATCACAATGTTTTAAACTAGTACTAAGGATGCAGGCTGGACAGTAAGGGGAGAAAAGGAAAGTGTTGGAATATTGTTTTGTCTGGTGAGAAACTGCTTGACCCAGATAGCCCAAGGCAATTTATTAGCAGGGACAAATTGTTACTTCATATACGTACCAAGTACAAGATGCCTGTTCTATCAGGAAAGGATTTATAGGCATCTGGGATGTATATTAATAAATATAAATGCTATTTCCAACATATCCAAGTATTTGTTGACACAGATATGATAGAACATTTTTTCTAAAATAAGATTGCATTAAGTGAACATTTTTAGAATGTACTCATGTATTTTGTAAAAACAAAAAAAAAAGTTTGTCCGAAGCACAAAATTTACAAAACTCTAAAAGAAGAAAGTAGCAAAGTAAAGTCCTAACTACATTCACAACAGTATTTTCAATGGACATGATGCTAGAACCACTGAAGAATGAAAACAATCCCTATAGGGAAACAGGAAACACAATGCAAATGACTCAAGGGGTTAATGCTCCTAGCTGTAGTGTCTCCAGCACTAACTCCCAATTATGGAAAGGGTATTTACCCTGAAATTAGGATAGCATGGTGTCGTCTTGGTTTTTAGACTGGCTATCACAAAATGTGATTCAAGATATTTTTTCCCCATGAAACTGATCTGTAGTTGACCAAAGGTCACAACAGAATCTGGCGTTCACCTTTCCCTGTTCTCAATCTGCTGCCCTCCTGAAAGAGCTCAATATAAAGCAGAAAAGGAGAGCAGATCACCCACCGTGGACACAGGGTAAGGCAAGCACACCACCCTGCTCTGACCTCAGATCTTGAGTACAGAGGACACAACTCCAGGCCTGGCCCAGCATCTAGGTACTGAAAGACACTCATCTAAGGAGAGTAAGGAGTTTAGAAATATTCACTGAAACAAAATACCTTTTTCCTTTTGGAATTATTTACAAGGAATAAACAGCTGATTACAGAACTGAAGAACAAATTAGCTCTGGTGGTAGCCTACAGTGAAGAGGCAGCCTGTCAGGACACACCTGAGTCTCCAAGATTGAACTTCCCCTGATAGCTTTTTTTGTGCGACTGGGGCTTCCTGAAAGCCCTCTGGCTGTGGGGAAGACATTTGTTTTGGTGATGAGCCTGTGTCCAGGTCTGGAAGCCTTCAGCTGGAATGGGGGACGGCCAAGCCCAGGCCGTAGGTGTGGAAAGGAAATGACAGGCTACGCAGAGGCACGCAGGGGCCCTGGGCCTGAGGAGCACCCTCTCTCCATCCCAGCTCTCCTGCGACCTCTTCCTTTTCTCTGAGAGGCTCAGCAAGCTCCTAACAAGATTTCCTTTCTAGAAAACAAGTCTCTGGTTATTTTCTATTCTTTACATAAAGAAAGAAGACTTGGATTAGCTCCTGGAAGTCTAATGAGGATCTAAGAGGCAGACCAACACTATTCCCTTCACCGGAAGTAGAATCGGGCGTCCACAGACACCTCAATGGCCCTGCTGGTCATGTTGAACACAAAAATAAACCATGCTGCGGTGTGGGAACTCACAGCAGGGCACCACGGTCCCACCCCTCTTCTCACAGATGAAATGCGTCCTGTGACTCTAGGAGGATGTGGCCAGGGCTCCCTCTCTGGGGATCAACCTTTCCCCAGTCTGCAGCAGCTTTGTCATGAGGACGCGGGGGCCCCCTGCTGGCGCTTGGAGCAGTAAGCCCTGCGCCACGGTGGGGCGCCCGTTTCATTGTCACCAGACACCCAAACATCAAAGCTTATGATGACGCAGTAAAGAAGAGTATGTGAATGCAGTCCTGATTCTTTCCAGGTGAATCCTGTCCCTGGCCACCGGCGCTCCCGGGAAGGGAGGTAGGGCTAGCACTAAGGCCACACGTGCAGACAAGATGCCTCAGAGAGGCCCGGCAGCAGCCCAGTGCTCCAGGGGCCTGCAGCTCCCAGACGGCTCCTGCTCTGGTCCCATTTGCTCCTGGAGGCAAGCAGCTTGATGCTCACCTGGCAAATGTTCAGGAATGACCAGGTTGGCTCATGGCCCACATATTTACATAATTCCAGGACAAAAGGGCAGCGACAGTGCTATTCCTCTCTCTTTGCCCTTCAGGGTCAGAGAGGCTGGGACATGGGGCTGCCCCTCCCAGCTCTGCGGAGGGAAGCGAGGTGCACACCGCCAGCAGTATCGCCAAGTTCAGCATGGCTGCCTTTAGATGCACGACACTCAAGCCACTGTTTACCAAGAGAAACCTTAAGAACCGGAGACTAGGGAGGGCAGGAAGCGGAGGCAAAGCACTGGTTTTCACCAGCTTTCCTCAGTGAGGTCCAGGGTACTTAACAACAGGCTGCTTCAAGGCCAGTCCCAAGCCCTCGCCCTGTTTTGCTAACTGCTCCTGGCTCCTCCATTTGGATCCTTTCATCCACAGGCAGCTCTAATTTAGAGGTGGATTCCAGAAGCCAGCACTGTGCTCAGTGTTTGACCTAGTGACGCCTCTGTTCTCGGCCCCCTCCAGCATGCCAGCTGATCATGGCTTAGGTTGATGGCAGATGGACCACCACCCCTAGTGACAAGGGGCAGGGCAGTGCTGGCCAGCTTAAAGAAAAGGGTCCTCCTTAAGACAAAGGGCAGAGAGAAAGACTGGGGGGAACTTGGGCCCTGGCTTTTGGACTGAGCTCCTCTTGGGAACAGCCCTCTTGCCCACAAGAACACTGCTGTGAATTGGACTGAGTTACGTTTTGATGTACAGACTATTGCGGCTCCTCAGTCAGGAGAACTCCAGGGTGATTAAGGCAGGGGCAGTTCTGTTCCTCTCCCTTTGCCCACCGGAGCAGAGAGGTTGAGAGAGGGGACTGCTTCTCCCAGCTCTGGCAGAGGGAGGGGGTGCACACTGCCAGATACACTTGCAGGGGCCACACCCAGAGCTGAAGCTACTGAGGACCCCTTTCTGGAAACTCCCGTCTCTTCTGCCAGTGCTAATGGGCAGTTTCAGACAATGATTGTAAGGCTTTCTGAGTTGGGGTTAAGGGGGTGGGGGGGGGGGTAGGCATAGCACTGTGACAGCCACCTGGCGATGAAAGGGCGAGGCCCTAAAGGGTTGTGGTCCTCTGCTGGAATCGTGGGCTGAGGATTTTGACACATTCTGGAAGCAGATAAAATGAGTTATGAAAGTTCCCATTTCTCTCTGTAGGACATGAATCCAATTCTGGAGCCTGAGAGACTCCAGATGGCCCGTCCCCTCTGTCCTCTGACCTGGTTTGTAAGCGATGTGTGGAGTAGGAGGCTGATCCCCTCAAGGAACTCCAACCAGTACCCTTCCAGAAACAAATATTTCAGTGCATACAAGCTGTTCGCCCTGTCATTGCGGTCTCCTCGGGTCCCAGTTTATCATTGAGAGTGTGCTAACTAACTCAGGGCACAGGTCCCGGGAGAGACCTAGCAGTCTTTCTCTTGAGCCATGAATAACACATAGCATGGCCTCACACAGGGAAGGGCGGCAGCTGTCACAGGCCCAGGCCTCAGGGAACTGGCACGCAACTGTCATGAGCTGGCACATAGCCGCTCCCCGTGCCCTGCCCCTTGTCCTTACCTTGCTCCACTGAACCCTACAGACCCTGTGCCATGTGCTTTCTTTTTTCACACAGCTCAGCTAAGCTTTATTTCCCAGCCTCCTCTGGAGTTAAGGTCATGTGCAGAAGCTGTATTAACTTGATGAAGGCTGAAGTGACATAGGCCGCTTTCAAGCCTGGGTCTGAAAAATATCCCATGCAACTATCCAGCTCTCTTGCCTCAGGCCGTGGCCTTGAAAGCTGTGAGATCGAGTGGGAAATACACTTGTGGCAACCCCTGAGCCGGGTGATGACTAGTTACTGCAGCTGAGCCTGCCTCAGCTTCCCCAGCAAGCTCTGCTCCCTGGTAAAGCTCTTCTGCTTCCTGCTCCGGGTCTCTCGAGGTCCTCCTGGAGGCCATGTGTGTACCTTCACTGTCGCTAGTTTCTGCTGTCTCTGCCACTATCCCTTATGGCCCTCTGGTCCTAAACTCACTAGGTAATCCAGGCTGACCTAGAAGTCACGGCAATCCTCCTGCCTCCACCTTCTGAGTGCTGGGATTACAGGTGTGTGCCACCATGCCCAGCTATTATTATGTGGTACTGAGAGATGGAACCCAGGGCATTCTAATCGTTGAGCTTTGCCCCCAGTTCCCCATTTAAGTTGTCTAAAATAAGGAGAATTAGTAATTAGTGGTGGACCTGAATGACCCAGTGGCATTTCTCATAACTCTGAAGTTCTAGGGTAGTAAGTCCATTCATGAGGGGTTAGATTGAGAAGTGGGCAAGCCAGTGGGAGTGAAGTTTTCCCTTCCTTTCCTTTATTTTCTTTCTCTTCCTTTGTTTCTTTTTTTCTTTCCCTTCCTTTGGCACGTTGTATGAACATGTGTATATATGTGCGTGCACTCATGCTAATGTCTGTGTGTGTGTTGTGTTTAAGGCAACATGCCTCTGGACTGTGCTTTCTCCTATGCCCTGAGTAATTTACATACCAGCCTTGTGTTTTCCAAAGCATGAAGATGGAAGAACCCCCTCCACTTGGGACCCACACCATCCTCTAGATGCAGCACAAGCCCCTTATCTCCGCACTGCCCGTTTCCAATTCCAGAGGAGGAGGAGGGTAGGGAGGCAGCCCGGCCTGTGCGTCAGTTCTGCTTGGTCAGTTGCCCAGCCTCGCTCCGCACAACTGAAGTGAGGTAGGGATGGGTCACAGCTGCAGGGGCCGGGTGCAGAGGATGAGGGGTGGGAGCGGCCTTTGAAGACAGTGGCTTGGCAAGTCCACCAAAACTGTTCATCAGGTTGGTTTAAAAAGTGGGAGAGATTCTGTGAACTATACATGGGGTCTTTTGGCCTAGTTTCTTGCCTTACAATGACTGATCATATTGTCATCACAATTTCTAACTCATTGCTTTCTAAAATCAAGAGAAAGACTTGCAGTTTTCCACAGTTTAACTCTTCTCGTAGGTAGAGTTCACAAATACTCACCATGACTGATGAATACTTCCTTGGAGGCCTCTGAAGAATTTACATACCAGCTAAAGGTGAGGTAGGAGAGTCCAGTAGGTGATTTCTCTGAGCAGCCAACACAGTTTTATTTGTAGATATTTCTGTCTATTGTAACAGGAGCCGGGTGAACCAACTGGACTGAGCAGAGAATGTTCTGATCAAGTTTGCAAACATATTTCACTGCACATGCACATCCAGCCCTCTTTCTTCCTCCTGCTTGGCCTCTAGCATTTCCGTGAGGACTTGCAAGTTCTTTATCTCATAAGACACCTGCAGGATCAATAATCCCACCTTCCCCTTGTGTTAACGTCTTTGTCAACTCAAGCCACAGCTACCACGGGCATCCTTACCTGGAGATGCCCATATCAACTCACAAGGGCTCAGCCAATGATTTCAGGGTCACAGCCCTCTCAGCCTCGACTGACAGGCATTTGTCCCAGGATGCAGTCCTGCAGCACATCCACAGGCCTGCAATATGTCACAGGCCTGCATTACATCACAGGACTGGAAGAATTGCCAGTGCAGGATTTTTATTTTTTTAATGGATTCGTAGAGACATCTTCTTCTGTTCTAAGTCCCAGAATGAGTCATTCATCTTCCAATAGTTATTCTTATTTTGTTGTTCTTTGTTGCGCTGAGTTGGTTCTGCAGCCACTATAATTTCATCACTGAGAGCCTAAAGCACATCTGTGGCTCCCTCGTGGTAGTGCTCAGGACATGCGGTAGCGTTTAGGCACATTTTTGTGCTAAGAGCTAATATTATTCGGGTCTCAGTTTTGAGCTTTGGTGCTTTTGTTTGCTCATTGATTCATCGCTCTCTTCTACTTCTGATTTGTCATCTTTTCAGGACTCACGTACACCTCTTGTAAGTTGTTTCAAGTTTTTTAGAGCAAAGCAAGATATATATGTTTTACAAATCCAAGCCTTAGCCAACATACATACATAACCTGGCTCCACAAGATTCGGGAAGGGGGTATGTAAACTATAATTCCAGGCCTCAAAACACTTTGGCTCTGTCCCTTCTTTTTTTTTTTTTTTTTTTTTTTTTGCCACAGCTGAATCCGGAAGGCTGCTTGATGTGAGTGAAGCACTTGATAATTACTTCTTAACGATGGGCCAATTTTAATCCTTTGTTTTACAGAGAGACCTGGCTGCTTTAGCTGTGACTCAGGTCCCTAAGCTAAGTTCCTCTCCTCCCCTCAGGCACTTACATCTTCTTTGATTCCCATCTAACTAGCTCTGAAAGGCCATCAGCCCTCCATTCTGAAGGAGATTGTGCTGAGACACCAGATCTCAGCACTGGTTCACCATCCTGACCCACTCTCATAACCGCCACACACTCAAGGGAAAATGTCGATGCTGGTTCCAATAAGCAGATCAAGCGACTCCTGAGATTTACTCAGCTTCAACTCCGTGCTCCGCAGGGAAGAGAGGAACAGGACAGGGCGCCTGCTCTGAAAAATCAGTTCCCCCAAATCACAAAAACTGTGCTGCCGCTAAAACATAGATCATTGTCCCACGCAGCAACTCCAGGTGACTCAGCCCAAGGGAGGGTCTAGACTCGAGCACAAGCCATTCCTTTTACCAGATATGTGATGCTGTAGCATTACCTAACTCCCTCACCTTAGGTTACTTATCTAAAATGAATCTAAACATCCCAGATGTCTCTAGGATATGAACATAAGTAATAAATACCCTACTCTTAACTCCCAAATTGTGATGGCTTTTAATAGTCCCTCCAAATAGAGCCAGGCATTCCTTTCCATCCATCCCGTCCTCTCCCCCCAGCTCCTCCCACTTCATTCTGGCAGTTTCTACATCCTCTTGGGTCCTCAAAAATAAGTTTATTACCCCAGTTTTCATATAAAGGCAACTTGCCTTTCTGGCCCATGTGAGAAAAGTAGTTGGCCAAAGTGGTAGAATTGTTCCTAAGGAACCCTGTGTAGCTCCAGAATTCTAGAACGTTCTGAAGCCTGTGACAAAGAGGAGGCAGCAGCGAGACACTTGGTGAGTTCTGCACCCCTAACCATCCTTGCTTGTGTCTGGGATGCCGCATGTTTGTCTTCTTTCTTGTCGTAGTTCCTCTTTTCTCCTCTCTGGGTATCTCATGGCTAAATTCTTTACTCTGACCAAACAGCAGAAGCCTCACGCTCAGCAGTTCTTATCAATGTCTGATCAATGACTCTAGAAGTTTCTCTTGCCGCAAGATTGCCTTGTGCTGTAGTCAGAATTGAGCCCACAGAGAGGTGGTCCACCCTCACAGTTAACATGGTCAATGGCTGAAAGAAACCCGGAAGCCTCTTTGAAAGTGTGGTACCACCAGCTGGTGTATATGTCAATGGAAGTCTTTATTTCCACTATGTGGTAGGGAACGGTGCCAGATCCTGGCCTAACATGGCAGGACCATTTGCCAGTATGTTCCACACACAGAACTTCAAGATACCTGCCTTGCTACTCCTTATTCACCTCTAGCCTCTCCCTCTCCCTTTCCTCCTTTTACATTACAGGTACTTGACATTATTCTTTGATCGGTGGAGCACTTACATCACGTTTTCTAAATGGCCACTTTGGAATGAGAAGTGCCTACGTCAGACACCTCGGGGCGTCTGCTTCCTGCCCGGAAAGTTCAATGCTCTATCTTCAGTACTTCCTGAGTTGCAGACACTCCAGATCTCAAGTCAAATTGATCACTGCCTTTAGCTGAGGTCTAATCCTGATGCTAGTTAAAGGTAGGGAGGACTCTCTTGATTTAGCAAGCTGATGGAGCCCCATGTTAGGCCTACACAGCTGAAGCAAACCAGTCCAACCATGGAAGTATGCATAGAACCCTGGTGGAACCCCACTGTGCAGGGCCAGCACATAGGAGGTAAGTACAGAGCAGGGTGGGGGAGGGGGACTGTGCATGCTCTAATTTTAACAGCAGCAATTAAAGGGAGATGACATTGCCAGACTTGCACTACTGAACAGCATGCTGGGAAATGTAATGGAGAGATAGAAACTAATCAACCAATAACAACACTTTAAAAGAACTCAGCCAGCAGAGGAGAGAATCTCACTCAGTAGAGAGATGCTAAGTCTTCATAAGACAAATATATAGTTAGGATTTGGTGACCAATCAAATGTAAGGAGCAGAGAACGTGCTGTCTGCTGTATCAGGCTCCAGCTTAGTACCATAGCGAAGTAGTTGAAATGAGACTCTTGCAGTTTTAAACAAATGCCTGGTGGGAAAATTTTTATTATACCATAGACAAGCCACCCAAATGACACAATGTGGGAGGGAGGGAAAATACAGAAAGCAGATCTTGGGTGGGACCCAGAGTCTAGTGAGACAATCGGAGAGTGGACTCACAAGGAGGCAGATTGTCTGCCATCAAATGCAGCGTATTTGAGCTCACCTGCGACTGCTGTGTGCTCACATGCAGGCGGGCACATGGCAAATCAGGGAGCCACCCTGCCTGGACTTAAGAGGAGATGTAGAAAGAAGGTTCAGAGCTCTTCCCTTTCTCCACGAAGCCCATCTCCTCATCTCTTTCCCAATGTGTAAAATTCTTTTATTACAGAAAAATAGATTTGATTGTGTAATTGAAATTGAGGCTTACATGATCACTCCGGGAGACATAAGAATACGCAAATTCACATTTTCTGTGGTGAACAATCATGAGTAGAGTCTTGTCTACTGGCTAATTTTGACTGGAGAAGAACATGAAAACAGGAAAAGAATAACCACAATGTAAACTGGTTATCAGTAATTCTAAGATGAATTATAAACTGCTATATTAATATGCAACCTTCCAACTGTGGAAAGTTTATGGTATCTATAAAATTATTGTCTCCATTTTATTGATATGTATATATGTGATACATAATGTTTATATTGAACTTGAGGATTTTGTGCACATATGTATCATGTCAAAGTTACCAACCCTCCCCTTTCCCTTTGACCCCCCCCACACCCTCCCCTCCTCACTAGCTCCCACTATCTCTCCCCTAGAAACCTGTATTCTGGGTTTCTCATATTAGAGAAACTATGCGATATTTATCCTTCTGCAACTGACTCACGTCACTGAGCATGATGGTCTCAAGCTGCATCCATTTACCTACAAAAGCCTCAAATCTATCTCTCTTTATAGACAAGTAGTACTTCATGGTGTATCGAATCCAAATTAAACCTTAATTTTTTCCATGGTCCAAAGGGAATTATGTTCCTGCATTATCTACCTAACTATCATATTATGTTTTTAATAAAAGAATTTGTATGTACTAAAATTGAAAAAATTTAAAAAGAAGTTTATGCCAAAATATACATAGTAATAATTCTAATTCAAATATGAAGTTTTATAGTTACTTAATAAACTATTGCTCAATTTGTATCTGCATATAAATATAAGCACAAAATGCGTTATATTGGTTTTTCCCTCAAAAAAACAAAACAAAACACAATGTACCTTTCACCTGGCAAGTATAGAAAGGGCACAGGTTTATACAACTAAGGGACAACATGCCAATCTTCACCAATTTTGCCAATAATACAGTGGCTTAGTTAAAGTTCTTATAAGAAAGAGAGATTTACAAATTTAAGCAAAGATATAAAAACTATGGAAGGACGATCACATAGAACATAAGGAAATCTGACCTCAAGGACTCAGGAAGAAAGCCTCAGAATCCTAGGTTTGTGATGCCCCTGCATACCTAGGGACTCTGTTATCACAGTGTGACCTTTGAGACAAAGGCCATATGCTCCAAGTAAACAAGCCTGCTTGGGACCAGACCCCCAGCCTGAGCCAACCAGCAGCGGCTTGGTGGGTGGTCCTGTGCCCTCGAGGCTCCTGGGGAACCTACAGGGAACAGATGAGGGAGAGTACCATGCACCAGGACTCCAGTCACACATCGTTCCAACCCTTGGTGCAGCCCCAGAACCTCCGCACAAACCTCCCAAGACTTGCACTGAAGTAGAACAAGCCAGGGAGTCTCTCCTGTAATCCCTTTAGGATGAGGAAGGCAAGGATTACAAAGTGAACTTTTCCAAGGTCAAGAATAACGGCAGGACTTAAACCCGCATCTGCAGACTGTGGAGCCACAGAAGATGGTTACTGAGTAGGTAGAATGCACAAAGAATACCAAAGTGGATGTCTAGATCAGACCAGGACTGGACGAACATGGTCGATCGGGTCTCAGCCAAGTCATGGACAAGAAGGCAGGAAAAATGGCCAGCGGGGGTGGGGGAGGGGGTGCGGGGGGAGAAGCAGAATACAGAAGGAAGAGAGGGCGAGGCAAAGAAAAGCTCAGACGAAGAGACAGGGAGGCTTCAGGGGTCCTTGTGTAAATGTTCTGTAAGGCCTCCAGCGACTTTCC
The DNA here is from genome assembly GCA_004027205.1 of Ctenodactylus gundi. Taxonomy (NCBI): domain Eukaryota; kingdom Metazoa; phylum Chordata; class Mammalia; order Rodentia; family Ctenodactylidae; genus Ctenodactylus; species Ctenodactylus gundi. The sequence goes on from PVKB01001432.1 coordinate 227,409, forward strand.
TCCCATATAGAAGTAAGATGCTTTCTTAGAATGGAGGGCTTCTCGGCTAAGGCTGCATTTCCAGCCTCTCATGTCACCAGCCGCCACATGATTCCTGCCTAATGGGTGCGAGCAAACGATGTGCGTACTTTCAGTCATGCCCTTAAGGGATAGGCCCCTTCTCCTTTTCCCTTTTCTACACTTTGGGATGTGATTAACGGTGGGAAAAAACAGCCCTCTTGGACCACAAGATAAAAGCCAAGTGTGAGGATTGCTGAGCCACAAACAATAGCAGCTGAGGTGCCTGGTCGTTGAGAAGCCATCCTCATAATCACCGTCAACTCAAACTTGCATTCAAGTCCAAAAAAAAAAAAAAACCGTATAACCATCATATTGAAGAAATCATAGAGTGCTGTAAATCAAGCCCAGTATGACAGTGAGCACCTGTAAATGCATCTCAAGATCAAAGAGGCTAAACATACACAACAATAGATACATTCGACCAGGGCAGTTATAGTAATGTCTCCCTTCTTTATTCACTTAAGATTTTTAAGTAGCTTTATGTCAATAATAAAATTATGAATTAAGTGTATCCTACCAATCAAAAAATTTAAATACTTGAAACTTTTGACATCAGCTTTTTCCCTCAAGGAATTGTGTTCTTATAGAGAAGCTTTTTTGCAGATATTTCTGTTATAAACATGGCTACGATGACTGGGTATACATTTGGCATGTGTGTGAGTGTTTCCTTGGACTAAAGCACTTCACAAGCTGGCCTCGAACTCATGGCAATCCTCCTGCCTCAGCCTCTTGAGTGCTGGAATTACAGATGTGCACCAGCATGACCAGCTTTATGTGCTGTTGGGGAATTGAACTCAAGGCCTTGAGCTTTTTAGATAAGCGCCTTAACCTCTGTGCCATTCCTCCAGCCCCTCAACACGTTATATTATGTCATCATAATATAGTAATATGTTTCTCAGGACTTTTTAAACGCATGATCATAGCAACACTATCATTAAAAATCAATAATCTTCATTATTGAACATGCAGTGCTTAGTTTTTCCCAGTTATTTTATTTTTCTGCAGTATCAAAATAAATTCCACACATTGTAGTCAGTCAGTATACATCTTTTAACATGAAGGTTACCTGGGCTTTTCGGGGAAAGACCAATGAACTTCGGACCCCAGGCACTGCTGCCTTGGGACCTCTGTCGCATCAGTGACATTCTCAGCCCAGGACAACTGCTATGTGGGTTCCTAAGGCATGACTGCAGCTCACACCCTGGCCTGGCTTCACCCACAGTTTGGTGTCCAGTCTCTTCTCTGGCCAAGACATTTCTCAGTCTTTTTCAGGACTTGGCAAAAGTGCCAGTTTCCCTCTGAGAGCTGCCCTAGCCTGATTCAGCAACGTCTGGAAGTTATTATTGTTATAATTGTTTTGAAACAGGCTCTCTCTCTGCAGTCGAGGCTGGCCCCAAACTCATTATGTAACACAGGCTGGCCTCAAACACACAGCAATCCTCCTGCCTCAGCCTTCTGAGTGCTGGGATTACAGATGTTTGACAGCACACCTGGCCTTCTTGGTGCTGGGGAATTGAACTCAGAGCCTTGCTCGTGCTAGGGAAGAGCTACAACCACTCCGCTATTCCTCCAGCCCAAAGTTTGGGATTTCTTTTCCAGGCGGAGGAGAAGCTGTGCTGAAAATTAACCAACTTGTCACCGGGATGGCAGGGACCTGCCTGACTCCTAACTCAGAGGTGAGCCAGAGAGTTTAAGATGTCAGTGAGCCTCACGGTCTCAGGAGAGCACAGACGCATTCAGAGGTGGTGTGCCGAGAACGGGGCATGGCTGTGTTCCAATAAGACCGTATTAGTAGACACAGATTTGAACTTCATAAAACATCATTGGATATCATACCTTATAATTATCTACTATGTATAATCATATATTAACATTATATGTTATGGAATACTATGGAATAGCATATTTTGTGTCAAAACTTATTCTTGGTTTGATTTGTCTTCAGCCACCTAAAAATAAAAAAAAAAAAATCATTCTTAACCTCGAGTCCGTATTTAAACAGATGGAAGAACAAATTTGGCCCGTGGACTTTGTTCTGCCAATCCTGAATCTAGCTTAACATTCTCATTTCTTTTACTAAGAATTAAACTGATGGCCAGAGAAGTGAATTAACTTACTCAAAGTCACACAGCAAGTCCACAACAAGGTCCAAATTAGAACCCAAGTATTTATTCCTTAAAATGCCCCAGAGAATTCTTTAACGTGCAAGAATAGCAGATTCAAAGCTAAAGACCAGGGCCCCAGCTCTGGTGCTTGGCCATACGGATACATAATGACAGCGCCTAACTGGAGTGCCGGTTTCCTAGTAACCGCAGCCTCTCTGATGAAAGATGGCTCGGGCTTGTTATTTATAACTTATTTCCCAATAGAGAGGGCGAGTGATTTGATTATATTTAGTTACGAGAGCCAGGGAAACCCTGATCTACCCCAGGACAAACGCAGCCCCTCCAGCCACAGCTGCCACGAGTTGAGAGGAAACAAAAATCCTAATAAAGCTGCAGGCTACCGTGTTGTCCCTCACAGCCTGGGTCACACAGGGCAAGCGCCGCCTGCCTGGCACACATGGCAGATGGCGTGAGGGCGCCAGAGGAGAGGCGCATCCTCTGTGCTCCACCGACGCAGTCATGGCGGCTGCCCGTCTCGCCCGCGTCCAGCCTAGGGAACCGGCCTCGTGGGCAGAGTCCCGGGACTCCAGCGGGAGTCGGGGTCCTGGAACAGCAGGTGGCAATCCGGGCTGGAGCGTCACGGCAGATTACCCAGCGCCTACAACCCCGTGTTTGATCTGCCTCTTCTGGCGCGGGGACGACGTGACATCTGCACTGCCACCGCGCGATAACTGCCCACATGACAAGCCGCGCCGTGCTGTTCGCGCAGCGTGGCCTTCCGGCAGCCTCGCGGCCCCCGCAAGACGGGAAAGGCCACCACGCGGCAAGTGGGCACGTGAGACCCGCCAGCAGCGTGGGTCACGCATAGCCGTTGCTGCTTTCACTGCTTCTGTCCATGAACGGACAGGGACGATTCCACGCAGTTGCATCCCCCGGGAGACAGAAAAGGCAGCGTTAGATAAAGCGGCCAGGAAGGAGGGGAGGCCAAGGGGGTGGCGACTCGCCGCGGGCACCCGCGGTGAACTGCGAACCTGCCCCTGTAGCCTGCTGTCCGCCCCGGGTGGCTCAGTCCCCAGGGGTGCGGGTTCTTCGGATAAAAGAACTGAGCAAGCACTCAGGAGTGCTGTGTGCTGTGTCTGAAGTCACAGGAATGAGTATGGTTTGGAGTTTCTTGTTATATGTATGCCTGCGTGTGCGCCTTTAAATGAGCACCTACACCTACGGAAAGACAGTCCCTTAGAGTTTGGGAGCAAAGAGAGCGCTGTCACTTGGGGCCTCTGGCGAGTCCCTTTCTCCCCGCGCACCTGACGAGCACCACAGACACACACACGGCGGGTCACAAGGCCCAGGCAGGAAGAAGGCAGAACGGTGCCCGGCCAGCAGAGCCCTGATTCACACAGGCAAGGCAGCCTTCTCTGAGGGAAAGGCAGGAGGCAAGCCCGACCCGGGGGTGCCCCCGCTGACCACCGCCAGGGACGTGGGAGGAGAGGCTGACTAGATGTCTTCTGGGAGCCCTGAGGCAGTGGCAGTCTTGACTCAACAGAAGACCACAGGTATTTCCAGAAACAGCTCTTGTGGAGGGCAGGCCTAATCTTGGTGTCTAAACCTTCCAGGAGCACCGAGTCTTGTTCGTGAGTAAGTGTCCACTCCACGTTCTGGTTCCAGTGTCTGAACGTCCATTGCCCATCCAGCCTTCTTTGCCCTCCTGGATTCCACACGGTTCGGGGTTCTGATGTCATCTCCCAGGCTGGCGCAGGCCGCAGACCCTGGGCAATGGCCCTGGGAGAATCAACTCTGGAGTTTCGTTGGAACTATTGGGAATAGAAGTGCTCCTGCTGGAGTGGCTTAGCTAGTAGAGGTAGGCACAGAGCTGCCTGCCACCTTCCCTACACGGGAGAGCCTTCCTAAAACAAAGCCCACCCAGAGGAGAGTGAGCCCACAGGTGGAGACACATCAATACTGACAGTGTTGTTTGATTTTTTATTTATTTATTTTTTTAATGAGACAGCCTCTCACTCTGTAGTCCAGACAGGTCCTGAACTCACTATGTAGCCCAGGCTGGCCTTGGACTCACCACAATCCTACCTCAGCCTTCCAAGTGCTGGTATTCCGGGTGTGTGCCACCAGGCCCAGCTTGTTTGATAGTAGATAATCAAACCCAGGGCCTTGCACCTGGTAGGCAAGCACTACTTGCCCTCACAGTGTCTTTTAAGTATGAGTATTCAGTCTTACCCAAACAGAAATCCTCCTTTGAGATATGTGAGGAACTAAATTCTCTTTGCTTAGTTCTCCTACTTAAACCGATTTAAACAGAATTCCTGTTTCTCAGAGTCAAAAGTCCTGGTTAACCTAGGAAGTTAAGCCCTAAAACAGTAGCTCCACTGTTTATGTGGTCCTTTCCACGGCCAGAGACCTTCCATTCCCTAACTCTATGCCCCTGACCCCGAACTTTGAAACAACTGTATAAAGTCAACTGGGCAAGAATTATTTCGATTTTTAAGTGAAATAGCTAAAAGTCATTGAATATTTACTATGTAACATTGTTCTAAATACTTTTTGAGCACACACTAATGAATCCATATAACAGCTCAATGATGTACTTTATATTATCCAAGAGCATAAACTGAGGCAGAGTGTGAAATGATTGAACCAGGATCGATACCAGCAGCAGAGGTGGTAGACATGCCCTACACTCTACAGGTTCCTGTCACTACAGGGACATGAGTTCTGTTCAGAGAGACTAGATCGCTTCTCCAAGGCCATGCAGTGACAGGGAGTGCCTGAGATTAGACCCTGGGTCTGACCCTCACCTTCCTCCTCCTCACCCCATTACCAAGGAACAAAAGAGAATACAGATTAAACATCTTTTAGTTTCCAGTGGATTGGCAGAATTCTTTTAGAAGGAAATATAATTAAGAAATTTCCATCTCCATGGAAAGTAGAACTAAAGAACATAAATGATAATTAAAGCATAAAGGATTTAACTTAATCCTAAGGAAGAGCTTTCCGGGGGAAGGCTAATTAAACACTAACAAGGTATTGGTTTTTTTTTTTTTTCTTAAATCAAAACCTCTAATGTTCTGCTCCCACATTTCTGTAATGCAGCCACATACAACAGACAGCAAGCAGAAAGGTAAGAGGTAAATTTGCAAGCTAGTCCATGCTTGCAGGTCCAGGGTTTTCAAATTTGACCATAAAGCTGAATTGGGTACGTTTGTTAGATCCACCACAGCTTTCTGGGAGACTAGAGCAAATGTATATAAATAGTATAATGTCACATGCTATATTTTGAATATACACTAACATTTCTCATGGTATCCTTATTACCTTTTTAAAAAATCAACAAAGAGGACATAGGCCCAGCCAGGTCTTCCAGCCCACCGCCAGTGCCAGTGCTTGCAATGTAGCCCAGGGCCCTCAGGCTGGTTGCTATGCAATAAGCCAGAGTCTCGCTGCTCGCCACCTTCACCTATCACGGACTGAGCCCCGGTAACCCCGCCCACCACCACCATCACACCCTGTGACCCAGGGCCTTATCTCCCCGTCCCTGCCATAGCTTGCTGTGGACGCACAGATCTCTGGTGTCTCCCCGAGGGCTGCGTCTCACCCCCTGCTGCCAGTTGGGTGCAGCAGACTTGGGTTATTGTCCCCCTGACCACAGTCATCGCTCCCAGTGGAGCTAGGGCCACTTTACCCTCGTGGGTCCGTAGCTTGTGGTGGAGGCCAGGGTATTTCCACCCACCATCATCACTTATAAGTACATGAGAATTTATAATAAACATAATTTGCAAATTATATTTCAAATAAAAATTTCACCAAAGAAAGCAAGTAGCTGTAGGTGCCAATTTCTGCATTTACAGAGTGGTTTCAGACCCTCTGGGGTCCCCCGCTGCCCCTCTGTGTGGCTGCAGAAACTTGCCTCCCTCCTTCAAGCTCACTTGGTACCTGCTCTTCCCCCTCACTGCAGCAGACACTCGGCTTCTTGAGATTCTGTATTCAGTCCCAAATCTTTGCTGAAGCAGGGTAGTCCTGAGACAGGAATTTGGATGACTTCATATGCTATGGATAATATAGTAAAAGGAAGGGCATTAATGCATAAAGGAAGACCATCCCAGACTCCACGTGTTGGGTCCCCACCCAGCCCCACCCGTGGTCCAGAACCCCCGGTCCCTTATTTGCACTCTACTTCATGCATGCAGGTCTCCTGCTTTAAGTCTTTTAACAAAATTTTTGGTATGGTGGTATCATCCTCTGCTGTGTAAATCACATTTTGCTGGAGGGAGCAGGGTGGGTACTGGGGGTACTGAGAATCAAACCCAGGGCATTTGCCCTGAGCTACATCCTCAGGCCATTTTTTAGTTTTAATGCTGAGACAGATTCTCACTAAGTCATCATACTGCCCTGGCTCAAACTCATGATCCTCCTGCCTCAGCTTCCTCAGGTGCTGGGATTACAGATCTGTGCCACTGGCCCTGGCTAATTCTTGGCATGCCCCAGAAACCAGCCTCTCCACCTGTAGACTCTTTGTCAGAGTCTAATTGAAAAGAGAAGATTGAGAAAACAGGAGACCATGGGCTCCAACTTGGGGACAAAATGTAACAACAGGGGCTGGGCAAGGGATAATTACAAAACGCAGCAAAATTTATCCGTCATACATTTTTTGAGGTGTTAAGTTTGAACCCAGAGCTTTTCACATGCTAGACAAATGCTCTACCATGTAGAGGTGCCCCAGTCACGTATTACGATCTTTAAAGTAATTATTATCATTTGATTTAGCCATTTTACCTCTGGGAATTAAATTTAAGTAAACAACAAGATACAATGTCTAAGCAACATGGTATACCATGTTCATAAATTAAAAGCTTCAATATAGAAAGAAATCAGTTATTCGCATATCATTGATGAATTAACTGCCACACAAAGAAAGATCAACTCACTTTTTCCAGGTCATACAACTAGTCACAGGTGAAACTGAAGCCAGGAGTGGTGATGCTCACCTATAACTCTAGCACTCTGAAGGGCTGAGGCAGGAGGATCGCAAGTTCCTGACCAGACTGAGCAATTCAGCAACTTAACAAGACCCGGTCACAAAATAAAAACAGGAGGAAGATGGGCACTTAGGATACAGCCCAGCACAAAGATGCTGGAATAAACTCCCAGAACTGGAAAAAAGAAGTGAAAGTGACCCAAAGCAAGGTAGCTTGGGCCCAGCGGCCATGCGGCTACTGCCCTTCCTGGGATGCTGCTGTGCACACTGCTGTCCCACCCCATTTCTGCCCTCTGTGCCTTTCTTCCACACTAGACAATGGAACCACGTTTTATGTACATTAGCATCTCCAAATATCTGGCATGTTGCAAACACTCAAAATATGTTTATTGAACCCAACAGAGTGGTTTATCGGTAACTTGTCTGCTCACTGGGATTTATGCTTCTACCTCCACAGAACTCTATGTAAATTAAAGCACAAACATAACCAGAACACAGAGATTTAATCATGAGTCTTAAGAAAAATAGTTTCCTCATCTTCTTTCCTTACCTCACTTTGGGTTGTTAAATAATTTAAATGGCAGATCTAGAATTTATTTTCTAATATAGTTTTCTAAACAGGAAATTCTGAAACATTTCTCATCATTATATTATTTGAGAACAAGGATCATGTAATTTCTTATTTCTTTTTCTACACTAAAAGTGCCTAATAAATATTAAATACTGACACCAGCATTAAAACTATAAAATTATAGAGAAGAAAACAGTAATGTCTTCAATTTCTTTAATAAGGAGGATTTATGGTTAAAATGTTAAATAAGAAAAGATTTATTCATGACTCTTACGTCCTCAAAATAAAAGCGCTCAATCTGGTATACATCTTGGGTCTTGTGAATGTGAAATGGTTAAATCACCACCAAAAACCAGTTCAACAGAGTAGTGGTAGAGCACTACCAGGCCAGGTTGTGGGTATTTCAATCCACCTCTGATTTTTTTTTTTTTTTTTTTAGTGCCTTGCTGCTTTAAGGTCTTTGAAACATTATAAATAAGCAATCGTCTCATTCATGACCACTTTGGTCACAATAAATCCAGGTGGGGGCTGTAGGAACAGTACAGTGGTTAAATTGCTTACCTTGCAGGCACAAGGCCCTGAATCTGATTCCCCAGCACCGCATAAAGCTGGACGTGGTAGTGCACGCCTGTAATCCCAGCACTCTGGAGGCTAAGGCAGGAGGATTATCCAAAAAAAAAAAAAAAAAAAGGAAATAAAAGAAAAGGAAAAGGAAAAAAAAAAATCCAGGTGGTTTCTTTGCCTTGACCTCTTGGCACTCTAGGCTTTAGGCTTTTATACGACTCATGCTCAAAATGCATATAGAGAAAACGGCCTCCCACTAAAGAAGCTCAATTTTGATAGTGAATAAAGTTAGAAGGGCAAGAAAATGTTGGTAATCAGTACTTGGTTTATGGTACTTACATTATGGAAGTCAGGGTCCTCCAGAAAACAAAACCAATAGGGCACACACACACACATACACACACACACACACACACACACACACACACAGAGGTTCCGAGGATTGAAGGGTCGGGGGTGGGGGGGTGGGGTTGAATCTGCAGAGTAAAGCCCCAGGAAAGAAATGATGTCATTCTTCCTCAGATGACCTCAGTCTTCTTTGAAGGCCTTCAACTGATTGGACGAGGCCCATTCACATCATGGAGGGTAATATACTTACCTGAACCCTACTGATGTAAATGTTAATCACATTTTTTCAGAAATACCTTCACAGTAACATCTAGAGTGGTGCTTAGATAGGCATCATCTATGTACCAGTACTCTACCCAAGCTGACATGTAAAACTAACCATCACAGCCACCAATGTTCTTTATTATACCAATTATTGTACCTACAATGAATTCAGCTAGTAAGAAGAGAGGTAACTTTTAGTTTTTTCCCCCTGAAATCCATCAGATCCAGGCCTATCTCTGTGTCCTGTATTCTGCCTTTACTGTGTGTTATCTAACAGCAGTGGGTGAAGTTTTTGATGTGAGCAAAATGTCTCTTGCCCCTCTGGCAATATATTTCTGTGCCTCAGATGCTTTCAAGGAGATATCCCAGGACCAGGAGCTATCACGTTCCATTAGTATGGCTTTTCTCACCAGTTAAGCCATCTCAGTTGCTTGGATACAGAGAAGTAATTGAAATTCCTTTGTTTATAAATCTGTGTAATGGATTAAATATTCATGGCACCTATATAGTGGACAAAAACACACAAAGTATTCCACCTCCGATGAAAGTTTAATCACAATCTGATAGCAAGGGTGTATAGTGATCTCAGAGCTGCCACTGTGTGACGTGACCTCTGTGCTGGTCAGAAGCAGGGTGGGCCTTCCTTCACCTCTGCTCCTGGCACCGCACCTCTCCACGGCCAGACCTCACTCTCCCTCCTTCACAACCTCTTTCTGCTAATTGCTTCCATTGTTCCAATGGACACAGAGGTCTCCAGCCTGGAACAAAGCCCTCAAGAGCTAGATTTAGAAGAAATAACTAGGAGCATTTTATTTCTTGACAAATGGAGAGAAATCTTTAGTTATCACAGGTAAGATTGTTCTCATCCTCTCCTTTGTCCAAAAGCGGAGAGATTTCAGGTATTTATAAAGCCAACTTTTATGCGTCCTATGTGAGAAGTTCCCATTATACACTTCCATTTACACTACTTCCCTTATAACTACTTGTTGACAGAGATTTCCTTAGCAAGGCTGGTGTTTGGGGAGGTGTGTGGATGTGAGTTTGAATGGAGTAATTTACTTGCTGTTTTCTCTTTCATTTTTAGGTTGGGAACCAATAATACAACTTCTCAGGTAATTACTTTCTCCAAGCCAATGTGTTTTCTCCTATTTGCTTCTTCAAACAGTCACATTAAGAGCATAATCTGCATTTGTTCAATGCACATAATGTCACTCAGGCACTGGCATTTAACGCGTGAAAATGTGGCACTAGAAAGCCTGTGGAAGATTTTTTTTTCTTATGCTTTCTTTCTTCATAAATTTGTCTTCCTACTTTTAAGAGCTACTTTTCATCATTAAGAGCACCATATGGTGATTATCTTAGAAGAAAAAGTGGTATTAGAATCTAAAGTTTCTACTCTTGTGAAGTAACGCAATATTCCAACAACTGTTTCAATGTCCCTGAGGAAAAGTAGTTTTGAAAATAGTTATCTTTATTTGCCTTCTGAAGAATTGTTTTCCTTTACTATTTTCAAATAAGGAATAGATGACTGAATTCGGGTGTTTAACAGGCATTTGAAAATTGTTTATGCAGTACACAAGGAAAGATGTTTAGATCTCCGGTAACCTGAAAAGGTGGGGAGGTAGTGGATTTGTATTTCGGCCTCTGAGCCAACACAGACCAAAATATTAAGGTGATTTTCCTGGCAATACTACATATGATCAAGCAATTCAATTATTAATATTTCAATCATAGGGCTAAAGCATCTTCCTTCAAGTAACCTGTGATCAAAAGCCTTATTTGTGCTAAGACCCTCTTAGCCACAGTCTAAATTAGAATCAGAGAGATAATGCTTCTGTTTTAGTTCTGGAAATATTAAATGGAGATAGCTACCATTGGGGGATAGCTCATTCAAAAGATAAAACAATCTTTCCATGGAAAAAATAAATAAATGTCAGGTTATGCTTTACAGGCAGTGGGAGAAGCCCATTGGCACAAATATAAAGATTTTTCCACTTGATTTACAAAATGCATCTTATCCCATCAGTAGTCATAACTCGGATGCTGTGTTTCTGAGATAAGACAGTGTCTTTGCCTCTAGGAATACAGAAAGACAAAGATGGCAGTGTCCTCCATGTTCCAGCTACCAGTAAGGAAATTTGTGTCATGCCATTCATACAGAAGTCAGGGAAACTTGAGAGTCAGTGCTAACTTATGCTGAAATGCTGCAAGAATCATCCAAGTAAAATAAAAGTAATTTTTCAGGTGGGGTAGATTAATTTTTATAAAAACATATTGGACTCACTGGAAATCTGGGGAATCTGAAAGAAATAAAAAGAGATAATAGGATTCATTTATTGGCTGGTTTACAGCATAAGGAGGAATACCTTTTATACACCGGAAAAAATCATTCCACATTTATTAAATGTTGACTTCTCAAAACAAGAGACAGTGACATTTACATTCCTCCCTAAACATAATTTCAAGACAAGGTCTTGATAGTATTAATTATGTTTCCATAGCTACATTTCACCTCTCCAAGTCTCATGAAACTTACGAGAAGCCCTCTTGACACAGACACCCCTTTTATTGCTATTTATCACAATTTTCAGACATCTCTAAAAGTGAGACAATTTTTTCTTAACACTGGTATTTCAGACAGAAGATTTAAACAAGGTTATCACCAGCTCTGCTTTGTTTGGGTGGGGGGTTGTGATTTTATACAGAATCATGAAGGCAACTATATATCTGCTGATGAAACTGAATATAGAAAGGGAAGACCTGAGCCCAGGGGTCAAGGACATCTGCCATCCAGTAGCCTTTGTTCTGTTCCCAGGCCCTCCATTATCTCTTCAAACTTGAGCGGCTCTCCCATCTCCCTAGCACTGGCCAAGGTAAGTATAGCTTGTCAATTAAGCATGAAATGAAATGTAATCTTCCCAAAACAACAAGGCAGGGGAATCTTATCTGCTGTCATGTGAGAGTATTATTGAAGTATTACCTGTGTTTGGTAAAAGGAGAATAATTAAAATGACTTATTTATGGTATTTTTCAAGGACACTGGTGATGGTAGCCTTTTCTTTCCAAACTCTGAGAGTGTCTCTTCCTCACTTCTTTATTCGGGTTAAATTTGAAGGAGGGAAGGAACTACATTCAAGTAGTTGACTATTTGAATTAGAATACAACAGTCTCTTAAAGTGGCAGACTGTGGAGTGCTGCAAACGCATAAAACCCTGTAGTTGTGTAAGAAAGTACTTTGCTCCTGTGGGGCACTTGGGAGCAGGGTAGGAGAACTTGTCAGGTCTGATCTTAGGCAAAGAGCTGATTTCAGAAAGAAAACATTTTCTGGGGCTGCCAATTAATTATGTGAATTTAAAAAAAACCCGACATTTGAAGCTCCAAGAGGGTATAGAAGCCATTGGTGCCAGAGGTCATTGATTCAAGTCAAGGCTTGATCAGGCTTGACCAAGGTAAAGACAAGGGTTATGGCAAAGGCCCAGCCAGGAGGTAAAGCTAGAGATATCTCACGGGGTCAGCTAGGCCAAGGCTGGAGGTGATACCTTGGCAGAAGTCCAAAAGAGCAGCTGTCATGGTTGAAAAGACAGAACTGGAAACCAGGGAGGGGAGGAAGAGGTCATTTCAGGGCAAAAATATCAGCTAGGGTGAGAGATCCTTTCAACAGAATTGCTGTCTATTGTAGCAAAACTCAGAATTTCCCAAGACAATGAGCCTGCACTCACCCCATCCCTCAAACTGGTACCCAGCACTCTAGGCCCTCCAGCAAAGGCCTTTCCTGGGAGCTATAAGAGCAATGATTGGAAGAGGCCTTCCTTTCCTTCGAGCCCTCTGCCATACACCAGGGCATGCATCCACAGACAGCTCAGGACCAGGCTCGCCATCTGAGCAGTAGCTACCAAAATTTGTCCTGTGGCCAGGCCAGGTGTGCACAGAAAGGTGCACACAAGGTCTCAGTTCAGAGGAATGGGTAGGGACTGAACGCCTCTACGGCGTTCATGGGACCATGGGACCATGCAAACCCGCCACACAAAATCTCCATCTAGTTTTTGAACCAAAGTTTGATGATACCCACTGCAGTATTTCCAACCCTCAATATAACCTTTCCTCAAGCTATGGGACTGTAGCTCCCCCACCAAATTCCTTTTTGTCATGTGATAATGTATGCTCACAGGCTTCACTGAGCAGTTCTCTTTACTGTCATATTTGCAGTGCTGATGTGCTGGGAGATTTCGTCTGCTCGTTCTCATAGTCAGACCATATCTGCTTCAGTCCTCCTTCCTTCTCTCTTTGGCTTAAATGACAGATGCCACAGGAAGCAGGGCAGGTGACAGGGTTCTCACAGGACACCGCCCTTGCTCCTGCCTGGAAGCCCCCAGACGGAGCTTTTACTGTGTCTTCATGCCTTATTAGCTGCTCTACTTTCAAGAAATGAAGACAGGCTCTACGTCGTTCCGAGGACACCTCCAGGTCTCCGAGCTTATGCTGCGTACACTGTCCAGAGGCTAGAGTAAGGACAAGTGAACATTCCCAGTCCAAAAATCCAAAATTAGAAATGCTCTAAGAATCTGTAATTTGCATTCGACAGGTTGAGCATCAGTATGACAAATGGAAAGCCCCACACATGGCCTCATGCGGCAGATCACAATCAGGACTCAGGCACACTAAAAATATGACATAAAATTGCCCTTTCATAAGGCATTAGGAAACACACATGAACTTTATGATTAGACTTAGACTATATTCCCAATGAATCTTATAAATACGAAACTCCACATATTCTGAAATCTGAAAAAAAGTCCAAATTCTGAAATACTTCTTGTCCTAACACGCATATCATTTGACATGATTTTGCTTTTAATGAAACATCTTTCATTAAGATGTATCTTGGGGCAACCTTTCTCAGGACCCCTTCCAGTTAACAGAAGCTTCTACCTCTCCTCCCCCCCATTCTTACCCCCTGTGGTCTTCATCCTTACAAATGAACTACCCACTTTGCAACTGGAAGGGAATAAAAGATGTATTCTTGATTTCTGAAACAAATTTCTGTGGAGAGTGCCATTTAAAATTTTATTTATAATTTTATATATCTGAAAAGTAGGCTACCTTTTATGTGAAGGACAGAAAGCTGTGATCCTATAGTAGTATTAGCCTGCAAATAAAGACACTGATCCCTGAAGGCTTCATAAGACACAATGAGTGGGGTAGGAGTGGGGGAGGCACAAGGGGATGCCATGGAAGGGAGTCTTTTCACAGCATACATTTTGTACTCTGGATATTAAGTCATGCAAATGTTCAACCTATTTTTAAAGCACAAACACAAATTTTAAAAAATAGAAAAAGCCCCCACAGATGTTTGCAAATGCTTCTGTATATGGAGGAGACAGGAGAGTCTGGGTCTAAATGCTCCCCCTGATCAACAGTCAGCAGTGGCTGTCACAGGAGACCTCCCTAGTGGCTTCTCCAAGGTAATGCTCTGCCTTTGGAGAGGCTGAAAGACAGAAGCTTGGGACCACCGCAGCCTGAAACCGAGTTGATGGAGTGTTGAGCAAGTCCCCAACGTCGAGAATAATTGATTTTTTTTCTTTTTAAAAAATGAATTTGGATTTATTCCCATCGTGTGGGCCAGATGATAGTGTGTCCTTTAAATAGCAGTAGCATTAATTAAACACACCTTGGGATTTCAAAATGATGAGCCCTGGGATCCTGAAGACGTTAGTTCCAGGGAAGTGGCTTGGACACTTGACCAATTCTAATTGCCATTTCCGCATCGCAGCCGCCTGGCAAATTGTTGCCAGAGCCACAGAGTCCTGAAACTCTCCGTAAAAGGCTTTTTGTTGTGGATCGGCTCTTCTGTTCTCCCTCCTGTCTGGAGTAAGGATGTCTGGGATTTCCTGACCCTGGCACACGTGCCTCCCTGCTGGGCCCTGCTTCTCACCTTTTACTGCCCTCCTACCGTGGTTCCTTCTCCCCCAGTCTGACCTTCTACTGCGTGCAGCAAGATGAGCTCCTCCTGGGGCTGCTGCCCTGGTGTGAGATTAATGCATCAGCACTCGGCCAGGCCTTCCTCCCTGCCAGCCTGTTCCCGCTCTGCTCCGCCCCGGGGCCTTCCCGGGCACCCAACCTGAAATGCAGCCTCGCAGACTCTTATTAGCACCCAACAAGTAAACCTCTGGTGCAGCGGCAACACCAACGTAAGAGATGAAAATGTTCTGGGAGACCCACATGAAGGAGGCTGTAAGAGAAGCGTAAGAGGCAAGGGTGATTTCTGGGAGAAAGAGGCGAAACTGGTGCCCCAGGACTAAGCTGAGCGTACATCTCAATAGGTATGACTCACTGCCCCTGAGCATTCCCATAGCGACTTCTAAGGGCTAAGTAGTAGGTATTTTCTCTGCACTTTTCTGGGCACTGCCTGTCCAGAAGGTTGAGTTCTAGGGTCGCCCTCTGCAGGGCACCCTCCTCCTCCAGCTTCCTGGTGCAATGAGCAATGGGAAATCCCTGAAAGCAGACTGGCAGAAAGGCAAGCCGAGCCCCTCCTCTCCTGGAAGTCCTCTCCCCAGGACTCTCTCTTCTTCAAGTCCCGCCCCTTCAGGTCTTGCAGTCACCACACTCTCACTGTTGCCAGCCCTGGGACACTGCATTAGACCCTGCGGTGCTCCACACTTGGTCTACATCTTTGTAAACAGTCACTATGAATAATGGAAAGCTAGCAAAGTGATAAGAGAAAAACTATAAGCTGTGCCTGATTGTGGTTTTTCGTTTTATTTGTTTGTTTCATTGTTGGGGTTTTGTTGTTGTTGTTGGGTTTTTTTTTTTTTTTTGAGACAGGGTCTTGCTCTGTAGTCTAGGCTGATCCTGAACTCACTACGTATAGCCCATACTGTCCTTGAACTCTTGGCAATCTTCCTGCCTCAGTCTCCCAAGTGCTGGGACTACAGGTGTGCCTCACCATGCTCAGTTGGTGCAGTGTTGGGGAGGTGAGCTCAGGGTGTCGTGCTTGCTGGGCAAGGGCCTTCACCACTGAGATACACCCCATGCCCTTGACTGTGTTAAGTAATAATAATCATTGCAGCCATTTTTAGGATCAGTTGCCACTTCTGTCTAGTGCAACATATGCATATCATTAAACATGCATCAGTCTAATCTTATTATAAATTATATTTTCTCTGACAATAAATGTCATACAGGTAAGATAAGTCACCTTTGTCATTCTGGCCAGGGAGGCTGGCTGGAGAGGCTGCAACCCTTGGCTCCTGAGCCTCCCAAAGGTGTAGCTCAAGAGCAATGCCGAGTCCCTGTCGTCAACTAGCAGAAACAGGAGTCTGGATTAATTTGCAGAATTTTTTTTTTTGATTTGCAGAAATTTTAAACTTGGATTTAAATTCTAAGTCTTCCTAGTCTCAACAGTCTGAATCTTTCACAATTATACATGAGTTCTTCTCTCTTATTTCTACCAGTCTCTGTTTTTCCCCCTGCGCTGGGACTTTCACACAGCATGAAGTGTTCCCATGTAAACAGGCTCTGTTTTCACAAAGGGAATGCCACTGGGTTTCCTCAACACTTGGAGTCCCCAAATCCCTTTCCCACGCTCCTCTTTCAATAATAGCCATGATAGGAACCCATCAGTGTTACTCCTGCTTCTGAACAAGCAAATGAGAAGGTTCAGCAAGTTGCATAAGTTTTCGTGTCATAAGATCCCATCAGCCCTTGTGTAAGAAAATCTTGCACTTGTGCTATTCAACCTCAATGTCAAGGAAATACTTTTTATTAGTTTGCGTTGTCTTTCCTGGGGATGTCCTGGGCTCTTTTCGGCTACTGTACATGCTGAGTCTCTGCCTTCCAAGAGCAGCCACTGTACCTATTTTCTGTCTCTCCTAGACATGCCCCAGCCCAGAAAGTTTTGCGTCAAGTGCACTACTGACCCTTGCTGTCACTGGATTGCACCTACCTGTATTTCACGGCAGAGGCAGCAACTTTTCATTTGAGGTTGGGAGCAGAGACAGCCAGGAAATAAACTCCAGCCCGAAAAGTGTTTAGAGGCCAAGAGGAGGAAGGACATTTCTGATGCACACTTCTCCTGCCTCTTTCCTTTTAAGAAGCCATTAAGAGGCTGCTCTCTGGGGCCTGCCCTATGCACAGCTTGGAGAGGTGTCATGGCACTAGAACAACTGGTCTCTGGATTCTTTATGTTCACATCCTTAGACTTGCCAAGTCCCCGGGTATGGGATCTAAAGCCGTCTTGAACCGGCCACTGGTACTTTCCATTCTCAGTGTCCACTTCACTTACTGCCCTTCACACACACACACACACACACACACACACACACACACACGCACGCACACGCGCACACACGCACACATGCACACACACACGCACACACGCACAGCTCTGGTCACGCTGAACTACTAATGCCTCCACCCATCTGTCCAGGCCCTGTCCTGCCCGACCCCTCTGTCTTAACTGTCCTCTCTGTCCTGCCACTGTAACAGGCAAGAGTCTGCCTCGGAGTGTGGGTGTGTGCCTCTGCTGGGTCATGGTGCTCTGGGGTTTCTCTTAGTGAGGAAAGTATCCTTTTTTCAACTCTGGCAGACCCAGGAGAGAGATTCGGCAGAGGGCATTAAAGAGTCTCGCCTCTTTAATATTTCTTATCTCCCTTTCCCTTTTGAAATCATAAATGGGGCAGGGCTGAGTCAGAGCTTTCACAGGCAACAGTTCCTAGTTATAATTCAAAATATTGTTTCGATTTTATTATATTTTTATCATGTATGAAAAAACAGGCATAAGACAGAGTAATTTTGCTTTTCATTTATGGGAATGGCACAAAGCATCCCTTTAAATTACAAAAACCCAACCTAATGAAAAACACTGAGTAGTGACAGGCACATGGCAATGATGGAAAACAGGAAGACGGCACTTGTGGGATCAAGGTGGGGGAGTGCCAGGAGAAGAGGCCAACCCTGGCTCATTCTACCTGCTTGGTGACCCAAGACAAGTACTTTATCCTCCTTATTTTCAGCTCTTCTCTTTGGATGAAAGGAAGACAGTCATGGTACCTACTACATGGAATTAAATTCATGTAATGAGAAGAGAACACTTATCCAGAGCCTAGCACATAGAAAATGCTCCACACCTGCCGTTTAGCTTCTGCTTCCACAAACCCGTCCTGATTCAGTCAGCCCAAAGTTCTCTCCCCTCTCCCTTTCTCAAGGTTTACTACTGTCCAGTGAAACTTCACACATTCTGTCCTTAACTTAGTTTTGTGGCATTAGAATTTTTATATATGCGGGCACAGTGCCTACCACATGCTGAATGACTGTTAAGTCTTTGGTGACAAGTGGATTCCAATTTTTACATGAGTTTGGTTTATAAAGATTTGTTCCTATTTTTCTTGGCGGTTCCAAAAGATTCTCCCAGATCTCAATGTGCTATAGAGTATCCAGGAAAACTTCAAAGGTCCTGGGACAAGAATGCTTGTTTAGTGGCATTGAAATCATAACTTTACTTGTTCTAGAAACGCAGGGTCCTGTCTGTTCCTCTTTTAATGAATGGAGAGAAAAAAGAAACAGAAGAGGCAGAGGTTACAGACTCATAGCTACAGGGACAACGGCACAGGGACAGACAGTAGGGCACGACAAGGTAGGCGGCTGGCAGCGGAAGGTGTGACCTCAGAGCCAAAATCGGACACACTGGCCTTCAGGACAAGATCTCCTAACCAATTGTGGTGCGACTGTTTTGCCCAGGACCTTATACAATTAACAATGGGGACTGGAGTACTACGTAACCCTAACTGTGGCAGGGAGCAAGGCCCCCATCCTTGGTTTCACCAAGACGGGTGTGTCTAGAAAATAGGACAGTTGCTAGAATCATCTGTTCTCTTTCTTTTCAGAAACTCCGACACGTCCTTTTTGGAAATACTGACCAAGTCTTCAGCTCCGACTGGAAGAAGGCCCATTTCAAATTCAATGATCCCTTTTCTGACCTGGCTTTTGCTTTGAAAGTAGAAAAGGTACTACCAGTTCTACCAGTTCACGTTTTTAAAAAATTTTTATAATATCACCTTCCTTATCTTTGTTTTCTTCCCACACATATCCATATAGGTGTGTGTTTTCACTATAATCATACGTAGAAGCACATACATAATTTGCAATTTATTGCTCAGTGATAAAAGATGTTTAAAACTATGGCGTGTTGTTGGGGTTATAACAGAGTCCCCAGTTGTTTCCTGCTGACCTCAGCACAAACACTGAATATTAGTTTTCCTGCATCTTCTCTTCAAATTGTAAGCATCCCTGAGGATTCAGAAAGCAAAAGGAAATCTAGAATCTTCTTTCTTGCTTGTTTGATATATCAATAATTCAGCTAACCAGTCACCAGTCAAACCCACATTTGAAGGATTAGCCAATTAGTTCTTCATCTTTTACAAATCTAAATGTCTAATATCAAGCAGGAACATAATAATAGCAGCAGAGAGAAGGACACAAATCCCCAGTCTCTGGTTTGAAGGACTGGATAAAAACGCTAGTCATTGCAGATCTGAGCCTGGCTGTGGTACCCAGCCACAACCAAGGACGTAGGTCCCTTCCCTAAGACCTGGAGGACACAAAGAGGGGAGAAAGCCTGTGGATAAAAATAGGTAACCACATTCCTTTCCAGGAGTTCTCTCTTGTTATGCTGTCCCTAGAAGCTCACTGCAGCCATGGATCCCTGCTCCCAGCCTTCACTCCCCACTGTTCTTCCCCTCCATTCCAGGGAGGCGCCCAGAGCATTCAGATGGCTGTACAAGGATCTGTCATCAAATATTTGTTGTTTACCAGAAAGAAAAAAGACTGTCGCTTTCACAGGTAAGAGGCCTGTGATTGGTACTTAAAGGTGTGTCCATTTTTCAAGAATCTTTATGTGCTAAATGATCACACCTGAACATTTCAGCTTGTGTCAGGAAAGAAATCCGCCTCCTAAGACAGAAATGGCTGTTCCCGAGAGAGACTGGATAGTGCCACTGTGAAGGGCTCGCCTGGAGCCACTCACGGTGCTCAGCTGCAGGACGAAGGTTGACAGGTTTTGTGCTCTGCTGCAGACCACCTGTCAGGTAAAATTAGGAAGCAGGCCTCAGGTGGGATCACTTGTCCATGTTTGGTAAGGAGCCTGAGTGTCACCATTCTACCGGGGAGGAAAAGGATGACAGGAAGCCTGGAGATGAAGGATCCAGCCGCCCGCTCCACCAGGCTGACAAGGGACAATGTTTGGTAGTTGCCCTATTTTTTAAAAAGTCAACTAAACTTACTCTTTACTTTATTCTTGGAAGTTAACAACCTCCCTCTGTTAGAGCCCTATGCCAGATATTGGAGAAAATATAAATCAGTTAAAGTCATATATCTGCCCTCAGACAAAGTAAGTTATCACCCACAACAGGAGCTAAATGCATAATATATTCCAAGATCATGAATCGCCAGGTTCCGTAGAAGCAGTGGGAATTCTTTATGCCAGTGATTTATTAAGAGATTGCCCTCAGGAAGAGCTGTGAGAGAGGGAAAGAGAAGCAGCAAAGGGTCATGAGGCTCCCCAGTGAGACCAGCCAGATGCCAGGGGGGGCTGGGCACCTCTCCTGCCTTAGAAGGAGCAGGGATTCCGCGCCTCCCTTGACAGCCATTTGCTGGCTACAGGCCATCCATAGGGAAAAGATGGTCTTTCCTAGTCACTTCTGGGCGAAGAAAGTGTCTCCAGTGCTTGGGGGAATATTGAGCAGTGGGAGCCACTCTCAGCAGGATTCATAGCCACTGAGGGATGCACGCATCACTTGAGTTAAAGGGGTCCCAGGAAATTCAAAGAGAACACACACACACACACACACACACACACACAGAGAGAGAGAGAGAGAGAGAGAGAGAGAGAGAGAGAGAAAGAGAGAGAGAGAGAGAGAGATTTGCTACATCAGCATGAAGCCCTTAGAACAGTAGCTGTCCTGTGCAAATATTAAATACAGGGAAGCCGGGGCTGGTGGCACGGGCTTGTAACACCAGCACCCTGGGAGGCTGAGCAAACAGGGTCACATGTTAGAATTCTGCCTGGAAAACTTGGCAATTTAGCAAGACCCTGTCTCAAGACTCAAAAGGACCGGGAATTTAGCTCAGTGATAAGGTCCTTGGTTTGAATCCCAGTACAAAAAAAAAGTGAATAAATAAATGCTTTTTAAAAATGAGAATGTTACTGGCTCTCCAACCTCTTCTCAGCCTGGCTGAGACCTTGCCACTAATGTCCTCTCCTCCCTCTGCAGCTGCTTTGGCTCAATCTCATTCTATCTATAGTAGTTTTAGAGTGTTCTTGCTTTGCCACAGAGCTTAAAAAATTATGAAAAGAAATCATTGCTGACGTCACTAATAATCTGTAGTATGTGTTTCTTTCTATAGGCCAGAAGTCAATGTCGACTACTGAGAAAGTCAGCAAAGAGAGGCTCTACCATATCTAGGCTAGCTCCCTTTTTCAGGAAGGAGTTTTGAGGGACTCAGTGCAGTGTAAGGGTTCAGAGCAAGAACTCAAGACTCCAGGCAGCCTGCATTCAGATCCCTGCTCTCGCCTGAGGAGGGCCTGCCCCTGAGCTAAAGAGTGTGATTGTTCTCTGCTGGAGGATAGTGTGGATTGACACTTGCCGGTGAGAGGCGCAGGATGGAGCTGGCTGGGATGACTAAGAGGAATCACATCTGGCTCTGATGACAAGCCAAGGAGACCAGCTCCTCCAGTGACGTGCTCACATCTCAACTTGATGGAGAACCAAAAAGGCACCCTCTGTGTTCAGAAGGGAGCATAAATTTGGCGGCTCCAGTACATAGCCAGGTGACTGACTGTTCATTCCACTGGTTTCCTTCTCTGCCTCCTGTGTTGCAGTTTATGTGAGCTGAGCCAGCAAGATCAGAAGCAAGCCCTGGCTGCGGCCCTGGCTGGCATCCTATGGGACACGGCAGCAGCCCAGAAGGCCACCGTCTGTCTTGTCACTGAGAACTCTTACATTGCCTCGACTCTTGACTACTCCAAGGATGATTTGGCCGAGCAGGTAAGTACAGACCAAGAACCAAGGAAGGCTGAGGTGTATGCGGGAATGGAGACAGAGCCTCACTGCTGCTCCTCCAAGTACCTGCTGTGACCAGAGGCTCCTTTCAGTGAGGCAAGTAGCAGGGGCGGGAAGCAATCCCGCCGAATGCAGGGTCCTGAGGTGGATGCCTCCTGTCAGAATTCACCAGGGTCAAGAGCATCCCACGTCCGAAACCACCGAGCCCTGCGGTGTCATATGTCCTACCTTAAGGATAGCTAAAGTCCACCTAATCAGGGGAAAACGTGCGTTTGTGGTTTTATGATTCAAATATCACAGCAATTTTAAACTGAAAAATGTAAAAATGATGCCAATCATCACACAATTTTGCCATGTGTGTTTTACATGGCCTTATATAAGATAATATGTCAGCTTTTAGCAATGCATTTTTTCAGTGAAACAAACTATTACCTGGAGTTAATAACAGTGAGTTGACATCTTTTAGAGGGACCTTTCATCTTCCTTTTCATTTTTATCTTCTGTTCATGATTTATAGCTCCAGCTGTTTGAATTTTCAGAGAAAGAAGCCACTGAGAAATTCATCTATGATCATTTACAATGTGTAAGTGTTTAAATGTTGGGATAACTCCTTTATGTTGAACGGATCTGACAGGAATTTTCTTTCTTTTATAAAGTGTATTTCTAATGATGCTTGTTAAGAAAACCAGGTCATTTTGAGGGCTAAGAAAGGGTGGAATGAGAGAAAGAGAAATCTGGCTCTCCCTCCCCACAACCTAGAAAGAGGCCAGATCACACAGAGACCCAGTTACAAATGCCTTTTTTTCCTTGGCTAATCAACCCCAGAGAATAATACTTTAGAGGGCACATGCCAGGATTTCTTTTGCAAGAAGAGAAAATCTTAGAGCAGCCTTGCCTCATCTGATGGATAAGGAACAAAAATGGTAGAAACCTGAGGGCCTCATTTAATCTGCCAGAAAGACCATCCACAGTGGCTTCAAGCAAATGACTTGTGCCCTACAAAGGGTGGTACCACTTTCCCTCTTCTAAGACCACCTTCCCCACGATGTCTGCCATCTGCACTGATTCTTCTCCACCCGGGTGGAGAACGAATAAGGCAGTAGACAGTAATTGTGGAAGCTGAAGGTGCTTTTTAAAAACTCATCTGTGAAGAAATAAATGAAAACTGATTTTCTGAAAATCGGTAACCTGTAAAGTGAAAGTAGAGGACAATTAGCAAGATAACCATGAAGCCACACTACTGCAGGGCAGGAGGAGACAGGAAATGTGATCAACGGATGCCCTGCCCCCTCTGTTGCAGAGGTGCTACTGGCAGAAAACTTCAGCACGAGTTCTAGCCACACATTGGCTGTATGACCTCAGTTAAACAAGTTATCCCAAGCTTACCTCTTCTACCTTCTCAAAGGTCTGATGTGAACTTGTGTAAAGAAGGCAGACGAATGGTTCCCCTAAAGATGCCCATAGGTAATACTATCCCCCAAGACCCGTGAGCAGGTTACATTACTTGGCAAAAGAAATCTAAGCTTCCTAATGAGACAACTGTATACTAGGAGGGTTATCCTGTGTTGCCCGGGTAGGCCCGATGGAATCCTAAAGACCCTGAATGTGGACTAGAATGGCAGAGGAAGCAATAGGAAGGATGTGTTATGAGAAGAGTGTCACCTGCCAACCTTAGAGAGGGAAGAAGGAGGGTGCATAAGCCAAGGAATGTGGGCAGAGTCTCTAGAAATGGGTCGCACCCAAAGCTTCCCATGTACTAGGTACATGATTGATTATTGAGTTATACTGCCAGCCACATTTTAAGCAATTATATTTATCCCAATTTGTTTTGGAGCAATATGAAACTAATAAAACCTATACTGTAGATTTTAAATACTTGACATGAAATATTAATCTAGAAGCCTGCTTAGGGACTCTTTGTTGTGGGCCAGAGATATTTGATGGAGTTATGCATATATAAGGAATCTATTTAAGGAGGAATCATTTCATCCAAGACAGGTTAATCCCTTCCTATCTTCCAATTGAAAGCTGGGAGAAACTGGTTCACAGGAAGGACACCCAACCTGCAGGGGATTCTCTAGCATAGCTGGGGCTAAATGAGAGGGTCAGAGATGGGCTTACCCAAAGACCCAGCAGAGCTCAAATCATTAAGGAAGAGGGAGAGGGCTTTGCACTGCAGGTGGGCTGTTGCAAAGACACCTGTGTGAAGCCAACGCAAGCTGCCTATTGCCTGAGCCACAGCAGGCGAGGTTGCCCCATGCATGTACAGCCTTCTCAGGAGTCTGGCCCCTAGCAGGGACTGCATGTTGTAATCAGCACTCCACTTCCAATAAAAATGCCTCAATCCTGTGTCTCACCCCATCGGTTAGAGATGTCAAGCTAGAGGTCTGAGGGCTACTTGGACGGAAGACCTAAGGTTACCAGTTGAATTGTGTTCCTTCAAAAATACATGTTGAAGTCCTAACCTCCGGTGTTTGGGAATGTGGTCTTATTGCAAAATAGGGTCTTGATAGACATAATCGGGTTAAAGGGCGTGCTGAGTTCGAGTGGGTCATAAGCCAACAATTAGTATGTTTATGAGAAAAAAACTTTGGAGACAAACAGACAGGAAGAATATGATAACCAAGACAGAGATTGGAATGCCAGTGATTCCCGGAAACCAGAGAATCTGGAAGCTTGCGAGGGGCGATCTTCCCTATTCGAGAAGCTTGGTTTCAGACTTCTGGTCTCTGCTACCAAGACAGCGTAACTCCCTACTGTTTCAAGGTTTTTAATTTTGGATAATTTGTTACCACAGCTGTATGAAACTAATACACCTCTTGCATATGATCTGCAGCATTAGCTCACACAGGGTTGTGTCTCTTAACATTCCAATCAATAAATGTCAAAAACAATCAGAAAATTCTTAATAAAACCTTGGATCTGGGGTTTTTCCAGAAAACCTGGCCACCCTCAGTCTATAGTCTTGTATGTCATTGATTAGCTGACAGCTAGAAAGCAGCTACTCTTAGATAATTAATTTTAAGTTTTGGAGTGTAATTTATTTGGGGACCTGCTCACTGAAGCATGATCCTGCGTAATAGCAACAGCAGCTGGACTCCTGCAATTTAGGTCAGAAAGAGAGACATACTTTGGGTTAGCACAGAAGTAATTTCATCTTGACTGGAATGTGTGTGATTCATCTCAAGCTAATATAGAAGAGTCAGGCACATTCTTAGAGCCCTGGTCTGGTGATCTTGGTGAATGATCACCCGCTGTTTGGGAGTTAAATGAAATAATGCATGTTATCTATGCTAGGATACCTAATACTGCTTGGGTGCTAAAAAAACAAATCGCTCTGTGCACTCAGGGCTGAACTTTGTTAATACCTTTATTCAGTATACCTTAAAACTGGATTCACAAGATCAGTTTTCTTTCACCTGGTAGAAAAGGAAAGGAACATTCACAAGTAATATTACTGGTTCTGTTACAGCGGTGACACCACGCTGACTGGCAAAGGTTATTCTCTGTTATAAGACACAGTAGAGTGATGCTACACAGGTCTGCACTGAATAGTAGATCAATTGTGACTGCCTCGATGCAGCTCACGTCCTAAGCCCAGAAGCCTGTGGGTATACTACCTAACTGGGACAAGGAACGTTGCATGTGGCTAAATTAAGATTTTGAGATGGGGAGATCATTCTGGATTACACAGATGAAGATAATTAATCTTACAGGGATCATAATAAGGGGAAGGAGGAGACGAGACAGCTAGAGGAAGAGACTTCACAAGCGAGGCAGACAGAGAAAAGGCTAGCTGACGTGGAGCCACGGACCAAGGGGTGAGGACAGCGTTTCGAGGCTGAAAGGCCAAGGAGCTAAGCTCCCTGGAGCTTCCTGAAGGAGCAAAGGCGGCTCTCACTTCAGTTTTAGCCGTGAAGATGCTGGCTGGATGTCTAGCCTCTCAAACTGTTAAATAACAAATTCGTGTTGGTTTAAGCTACCGTGTATGTAGTTCTTCATTACAGCAGCAATGGGAAACTAACACACAGGTGCCTTCTGCTTTGCCTAAGGCCTCGCCCTGTCATTTCTCTCACACCCTAGCAGTGCATTTGTTTGAACTCCTGACTCCTGTGGCCCTGGATTTGTCCTCTTGCCTGAGGGTCCTGTCTCCTGCCAGGCCTCAGACAGCAAAGTGGGCAAATGAATTCACAGAAGGAAGAGCGTATGCTTTCTCTTAGCAGGTCTTCATATGTAACTTCTTGAAAGAAGAGGTCACAACCCTGGGCCCCGGGAAAGCCAGCCAAGGAGGCAGTTTGCAGCAAGTACAGTATTAACACGAAGCTAAGGCCAGCAAATGAGAGGGCCTGAGCATTGGTAAGGCAGTTCACATGTGACTTTAGAAATCATTAATTACCTCCAGAAAGTTTCAAATAAAACAGTTATCTGTCAGACAGGGAAAAGTGCCTCAAAGAGGGATAGACACTAAGCTTGCCATGGCTCCACCACGTTCCCAGAACCAAGATGGGTGCCACCCATTAGTTATTTAACTTTTGCAACTAACGCTGGGGAAAGTTATTTTTATCTGCAAATGCAAATAAAACTGAAGGAGACTGAAACTCAAAGAAGTTCGCAGCAGGAGTTGGGAAGGCGCACCGCGGCCTGTGGACACCAGCCTGCGTCACTCCCAGGCTCTTTCTGTTGTTAGGGCCCTCCGTTGCCCCCAGGTTAATGGGACAACAAGGAGGGACACGCCGTGGGAGCAGAGGCTCTGCAGGGAAGACTACCTGGCGCAGCACTGAGGGCTGAGGCACGGAAAGACAAACTTCATCCTAGGCACGATTTGAAGAGAACCCCTGAAGATGGCGCCACTGGCAGACTTGAAGCAAGGAAGAAGGAGGCACTGGAGTGGGACGAAGAAGACGCTGTAGGGCGGCACGGACAGGCCCCCCTCCTGGCAGCTGGGCGGGCTGGGGGCGCTCCCAGACTGTACACCCTGGAATTTGGACCCAGAGATACACAGACATGCGCTGCTCTCAGACAACAGTGTTTTTCTTTTGCTTTCCAAACAGTTCAAAGGGGAAGGAAGCCACGGTGTCATCCTGTTTCTATACAGCCTGATCTTCTCCAGGACCTTTGAGAGGTAAATTCTACAAATATCCAAGCAGGCCTTTCCTACAGGACCATATGCCCTTAGGTTGCAAAGCATGTTCACCTCTACGGTGGGAACATTAGTGCAGGGCTTTTCTAGTTCTCTCTCTCTCTCTCTCTCTCTCTCTCTCTTCTCTTCTCTTCTCTTCCATGGAATGTCTTTCTTTATAGCTGGTTAGCCCATACAGTTGGACAAGAAAAAAGTCATTAATCAAGTAAACATATTATTTAGCTTCACGATAAAATGTAGCCTCACGTATTCGCTTTGCTTTTATGACGAACCAAGCTGTTCCTGTTGCTGTGGGAAATACAAGCAAGGAGAAGCTGTGGCTCTGACCCCCCGTTGACTCTTGTCTAGAAAAGAGGAGAGGCATATTTAGAGGTACCGGGGAGTCCCAAGTGGTACCTGACTTTCCAAATGAGGCGTAAATTAGGGCAAATGAGTTTTTTTGGTCTCCAGAGGAAAGAGAGCTCCCATTAGATGGGGCTTTCAGAGAAGGCTTTTTGGACAAAGCAGACTTTCTTCTGAACTCTGACAGAAAGACACGATTTTGAGAGTCAGAGAGAAGAGAGAGCTCCCGGAAGGGAGAATTACAGACCTCAAGGTAGTGTTCTTAACACTGTGTTATGCCACCATCACATGTTTATGATCTCTTTTATTTGGCTAACAGTTTTCTTTTGGGAGGCCTAGGGCCAGGGCTCAACAGTTAGAGCATTTGTCTAGCATACACAAGGCCCTGAGTTTAATTCCCTAGCAAAGGTAAGCTGGGTGTGGTGCTGCACTTAATTTCATCACTTCGGAGACTGAGGCAGGAGAATGCCATGTGTTCGATGCCAGCCTGGGCTACGTAGACTACAGACTACAACTTAGACTACAACTTGGACTACAGAGAGAGATTCTGTCTCAATTTTTTTTTTCTTTTTATCAAAATACATTTAAATATCACCCTGTTCCTAGATACTAATATTCTATCCATTAATATCTTCTTGAACATTAGCAAAGATAAAATATATAAAAGTAAACACATCACTATTTTAAAAAACGTAACTGCTCATGTCCACGCCATCTAGAGTCACGCCATACTTGAGGAAACACTGCTCTGAGTTGTCTGTCCTGAGCTTCACCAAGTCCTGAGGGGTTGTCACAGTCTCGTAGGTAGATGGATTCGAGGGCAGATGCGGCTCCCACACAGGCACTCAGCACCTCCCTCGGGGTGGTGGCCAGAGCTACCCTCCACCTGGGCCTTCTGTGGTCAAGGGCAGGACCCCAACCTCTGTCCCCTGCTCTTCTGCAGCCTAGAAATGGGCTGAAGCACTCTTCGTTCGAGTGTTTACTATGTTGCCACTCTGTTCAGCCCTGAGTCCACCGGCCTTGTCACAGAGCTTTACTAGTGAGTCCGTCTTCCACCACAGACACACACTTGCTGTACTATGTGCGCATTTTCTCCTGCTCCTGTCCCATGATCACATGCTTCCCCATTTGCCTGTGTAGCTTCCCCATCACTCTGTAGCTCTGATCCTAGAGACTTTTCTCTGTGAGATGTGGGCACACCCCCAGGCACCTGTGGGGGGCAGTGACCATGTGAGCCACTTTGCTGCTGCTCTGCTCAGTGTGATGTCTCTGAGTGGATGGCTTCTCCCCTGCTGCAGGCTTCAGGATGACCTGGACGTCACCACTGCTCACCTGCTGCAGCCACATGCTGGGGGCTTCCTGTGCAGGCAGGTACGCGGGGATTTGTTTCCTTTCTGTTATAGGATCTGAATTGGGCTTGTTTTCTAAGTAAGCCCGATCTCTCCTTCAGTATAAAAGTAATCCCTGTGTGTTTGGAGGTCTAAGGTGCTACCTTAAGTTGTCATCAGAGGATACCTTCCGATGTCCATTCCAGTCCTCTCTAATTCACTTCTGAGAGTCCTATGTCCCTGAGATAGTAGAACTATCCTGACAAGTCACACCAAGAATCCTTAATATCTGAAAGTGCTATTCAAAATAAATAAACAAATAAGACCTTAGGTCTGTGCTCAAATCATGACAATGGAAACTTATGTTTAAAAGAAATGTCAGGAGAGGAAGGACACTAAGGTCAGAGGAGGAGACGTAGAGAAGTTCAAGGGGAAAAAAGCAACAAAGTATTGTTTTAGCTCTATGAAAGATGTTTTTCCAGAATTATGTACTGCACAATTTCATTCTTATCACTAAAGTGACCATTTTTATATTTTTTAAATAAAATTCTCTATTCATTGCTACCTAAAAGGTAAATATTTTTAAAATATGCTATCTAGGCAGTTCTGAACATGATTTTAACTGGAAAAGCAAGTCCAAATGTCTTCAATGGCTGTGAGAAAGGAGAGTCCCAGGAAAGGTTACGAGGAGTCGTGGCCCGCAGTGACATTGGCTACTTGCAGTGGGGTCAGGACGCCTCCAAGGACGACAGGTTCTCACAGGTGAGCGTGCTCCAGTCCTCAGCTACACAACCAGAATGTTTATATGAAGCTTTTCCGAATAAAAGCCCGATGTCACTACTGCCTTCCCGCTTGCCTCGTAACAGTATACACCATGCACACACACGCACACACCTGATGCATGGGCTGCATAGAGATATGGAAGTCTATTTGCTTCATATTCAATTTCACATATTTTAATGTATAAAAGTATAGGTGATACAAGAATATTAAAAGCATTTTTAAAACAGTACCTGAAGTATGCGGATGAAACGAAAGTCCCCTTTTATCCCAGGCAGCTACAGATCCTATTCTCAGAAATAAATACTGTCAGCTGATGAGTATCCTCCCAAACCTTTATTTGTGCAAATGAATGCATGTATTCTCTGTAGCACTGAAGGCTCTTTAAAAGAATACTGAAAACAGAGGGTTCCACTTATGAAACTCCTGTCAAAAATACCTTCAGCTCAGGGGATTTACAACCTCGGGCAACCAGGAAGTAAAATGCTGTTGAGAAGCACAACCAGTGAATTAAGACATGATTCTGCAAGAACAGACATAAGGGAAAGGCAGAAAGCAAATGTCCTTGCCCCAAACCACAAATCAAAGCTGTTTCTGAGATGTTATCGCAAAAGATTTTTTGTCCTAAAATCCAGGAAAGGCAAGATTGTTGCTACCAAAAGCAGTACTTCTCTGGAGTGGCCTGGAAATCGTCTGGGTTGTAATTCACCATCCGGTGCCCAACCTCTCCCAGCCACCAACAGCAAACAAAGCTCATTTCTCAGCACCTGTACTATCCTGCAGCTCCCCTGGCTTCCCTAAATGTGTCCAGGGCTTCCCACATCACAAGGTACTTCCATATCCACAACTTCACCCATCTTTCCCCCTACCATGGTATCTAACATTTAAGCCTGATTCATAAAATTGGCATCTCATACATATGCATCTAATGGCATTGAGATAATAGTGTCCCACTCTGGCAGAATTGGTGTATTTGGCACACAAATAAGTTTTAAAAGCTTCCTTATTTGGCCAAATGTGGTGGCACATTCCTGTAATCATAGCTACTAAGGATTAGAAGTTTGAGCCCAACATGAGCAATTTGGTGAGATTCTGTATCAAAAATTTTAAAACATATTTCTATAGATGTCAAAATTTTAAAAATGAGAGCTGGGGATATAGCTCACTGAAAAAAAAATTAGACTAGCATGCCTATGGCCCTGGGTTCCATCCCTCCACTGTGGCAAAAAAGCACATAACGAAAGTTTCCTTATAGTTCCATGAGTCTGTTACCTTGGTTCATCATACAGAAAAAATGAAAACAGATAAACTAAAAGCAATTAATCCAATAACATCACTCAGTGGCTAATCCTTTCATTCTTTTTCTTCCTCATATAAATATCCTGTTCTACTCATTGGGTTCTTGCTTTGCACACTTAACATAAATATCTTTTATCTCAATGAGCACATGCCCTCATTTGATGGATGCAAAGAGTTCTGCCGAAAGAATGTGAATGACTGCACTCTGAATCCATCCAGGCAGAAAACGAACTGGTGATTGTTATGAAGCCTCTAATCATTTTTTCCAGATAATGTGGGAATTCATCTCAGAATTTCACAAATACAATACAGAAGAAAATGAAGTCAGAAATGGGGGATTTATAGATTTCATTTTGCATATTTTTCTTTTCTTTCAACCATGCATTGTCATTTGGAATCCACCTCTAGCATTCTGCACCTGTCAAAGCCCGAATACGCCCAGCCAGATTTTAAGGGGCGAGGGCACAAAAATGACATGTTAGTGCTTTGTCTATTTTACCACAGAGCTCTTCCACAATATTATGAAATACTTTGCAGGCTTTGCCGGGTCTGCACTACCTCTGCTATTTTTGGCCTGGGCCTAATCTTTTCTGCCACAGCAATACAAACCATGAACTTGATGCACCAACGCTTTTCCTAATACACATTTGGGTAAAGAAGCATTGCTCTTTCCAAGCTCACTTCCCATGCGATCAACATTCATGCCACATGATGGTCACACTCAAGCATGTGTCCTGCGTTTGGAAACCCGGCATTCATGGGAAGGGGCTCCCACAGCCTGTGGAAGCCGTCCTGGCCTTGCCCAGCCACTCCCAGGCAAGACTGGACCTACCATCTCATCTGTAACCACCGGCTCTGCAGCAATAGGACTGATGGGAAGAGTGAACACCGTCATGAATGCCGGAGCCCCTGGGATGCCAAAATGTTCTGTGAATATACAGGACATGGTGAAGGGTGACAGCAAGAAAGAACTTGACAGCGTATTTTTCGGCTGTGTTCACGCTGCATCTACTCATTGAAAGGGTCAGTGCCCCGACGCAAACAGGAGCCACACCTGGGCCAGACGAGGAGGATGCATGCCGGAGAGCCGTGATGTCCACGTGGCTGGCTGCACCCTGAACTCACCTGGAGAATTGTGGATGTTTTCAGTGCCTGAATCATCTTCAAGAAAAGTGCCACTTTTAGGAGCATGGGACTTGTGCAGCTTCCCAAAGCCTCACATTGTTAATAATTATTTGATAAAAGCCCCTGCCTTTTCTTTTTGCCTTCGACACCACAAATTACATAATTGGTTCTGTTCAAAGACTATTTTATTTTGTTTGAGTTGTATCTGGAATTCTGAAAACTTTAAAACCTACAAATGACTCTAGTGTGTAGTCAGAGTTAGAAACTTCTGCTCCAAAGTACAGCTTCTCAGCCCAGCACAGCTAAGATCTCAGGTAATTCTTGATGTGGAGGGCTGCCCTGAGCTCTGCAGACGGTTGAGCAGTGTCTCTGCTGGCCTCCACTCTATGTGTTACTATCTCCACTTCCGCTTCCTAGTGTGACAACTGAAAAAAGTATCCAAATATTTCCAGGAGGCCCCAGGGAGCAAACTTACCTCTAGCTGAGAATCATTATTCTAAAGAAGGGGAGAAAATTAAATTTCTAAGCTTAGCTGATTAAATTCATGGTGTGTAGAAGTGGAAACCCATCTCTCTCTCTCTCTCTCTCTCTCTCTCTCTCTCTCTCTCTCTCTCTCTCTCTCTCTCTCTCTCTCTCTTTTGAAACAAGTCTTGCTCTATAGTCCAGGCTGGTCCTGAGCTCAACGGGTAGTCCAGACTAGCCTAGAGCTCAGGGCAACCCTGTCTTGGCCTCCCAGTGTTGGGATTACAGGCATGTGCCACCACACATGTGGTGCTGGAGAATCATGCCAGGGGCCTCATGCTTCCTAGACAAGCACTCTAATCAAAGAGCTACACTCCCAGCCCTAAAACCATCTATCTCAACTGAATTTGTAAGAAAGAGAATCCCTTCTTTCAATCAAAATCAGAAAAGTTGAGTGCTTTTGGTTCCTTTTCAACATTTGCAAGAATTTGGGAACAAGTTTTAGGCTTTATCTTCAGTTAAAATTGAACAGGTGTTGCAAAATAGCTTCTAAGTTGCTCTGAGAAAAGAGGCTCTGTCAGAGAATATGCCGCCAAAGAGAAAGTGTGTGCCGGAGCAAGAAGTCACAGGCATCTGCACTGCTGGTTCTCTCTGGATTGCATTTTCTTTTCCAAACAAATCAGTTCAGATCAATAGAGTTGTTAAATTATGCTCTAAAGAAAATTACCTGCAGAGACGACAATATCCTCTAACAACAAAGAGGATGCTTCAGAACCTTCAAGTCAGCCAAGAGGCCACAGCATGAAGTGAAAAGTAAGAGCTCTCCTGCAAGAGGAGGGCAAAACATAGCAGGCGCAGGACCAAGCACGCACAGCCTTGCTCACCCAGTGGAAGGAGGTAGAAGATGGAAACAGCCTGGAGTAGCTTGAAAATCTGCGTGAAAACCAAAGCCATGGTGCTTCCAGCTCTTGGAAAGTGACTAACGTGGCTTTTCACCATTCTTTCATGGACCTCATGTTCTGTCCCTGAGGAGATGCACAGGAATTGTGACCTGAACCCCTGAGGATGTTTATTATGTTGTCACTGTCATGCACTTGGATTGTGGCTTCAGGAGAAAGACTAAAATGTATTCAAGAGCAACTACAGGCTGATAGTCTTCTTACTTGAACTCCCGAGATGCGTGATTTTACCCAAAGGCCCTCTCTAATTCCCTACGTTATCAGCTCATTAATTTGGGACAAAGGCAATTCCTGACTCAGTAGTATTGAAGTTTTTCACTCGGGGTGTTCCCCTCCATGTGCTGGGGCTCTCTACCAGTCACTTGAAATAATACCTATTTAATCCTCACTTTCACTCAGTTTAAATCAATGGTACTTTAAATCTCACTTGTTTGGTCATTCATTCATCTTACGGATGAGAAAGGCCAAACAGAGAAAGGCATCAGAACTCACCCAAACCACCAGCGAGGTGAATGTCGGAGCCAGGGTGACCACCCCAGGTGTCTGTATGCCCAATACTCACTTCCTGTCTGTCGGCTGTGCATCATCTATGCTCACTTTCTGATAAATTATAAGCATATAAATGACAGTTTTTGGAATTATGCTGCCATCAGCACCATAGTATCTACTACCAGTGTAGATTTATATCGTGTAATCTATATAATTATTAGAGAAGCACTGACAGTGAGCTCTAATATCTAGACCTGGGCAAACCATGACTGGAGTGTAGAATGCATCATAGTTGTGCTCAGCAAAGTGGAACTTTATTCACTAACTTCTGGGTTAAAAGCAATTGTGAGTTTGTGTTTATTATGAATTGCAGGGCTTAGAATACACACTGTCTAAAGCACCTCCTCTCAGCTCCCGGTGTGGCAGATCACATCTGCCAGGAGCATAAAATTTCTTAGCCTGAGGCCAAGGCCCCTCTGATCTGACTGCAGCTGACCCAACCCTAGGATAAAACTGGAGCACCTTGCAGAGCAGAAGCTGCCTCAGGAAGGGTGCGCCCGCCGCCGTGGCGCTGAAACTGTGCTCCCAAGTGGCTGGGGAAAGTCCTACCCAGCTGGCGTCCTTCCTCTCTGCTCCGACGCAAGGTAACCACACACCGGACAGCGCAGCAGAAGCACAGATATGCGCCAAGGTAGATAAGCACTTTATGGGCATTTTGTGGCTCCTCCATAGGTGCATGCGATAAATGTGAATATTATATGTGTATACAGAAAATAAAATCTAACGGAAGAACGGTTTCTGAGTCCCCCCCCCCAAAAAAAAAAAAACCCTACTTCCTCCCTGCCAGCTACATTGTTTTTGGAGGTGAAACCCACCCCGCCCGGCGGCCTGTGTCTTCCTGAGTCGATCTGTTCCTACTCTGTGATGAAATTGCCGAGACTGCAAAACACACGCGTTTCCGTCCCGATGTCGCAGCCTTGTAGGTGAGATTTTTTTAAAAAGAAGATGGAGCTTTCCTTAGAGGACACGGCAGCCCCCAGCGCCCGCGCGCTGACAGTTCCCGCGCGACACGCCGGCTCCCCGCGGGACGAGGCGTTGGCAGCCTCCGCGCCCTTTCCTGCTTGAAGGTGCGGCTTCCAGGGCGCGGGCCAGTGCCAAGCGCGAGCCAGGAGCGCCGGGTGACGCCATCTGGGAAGCCTCGGGAGGCGCGCGCCATCTTCGCACCTGCCGCTGGAAGAGGCGGCAAGTCTGACAGTAGGAGGGACTGAAGCCATTGGGGTCTTGCCAGAATCACTCCCGCAGAGGCCCTGGCGGGCCGCCACCATCAGCTGGCGCTCTCTTCCCGCTTTGCGCGTCCCTTTGGAGAGTCTGATAGGAAGAGATCCAAGCTCCCAGCACCCTCAGAGCTCCCCCGAGGTGGCGCCCCGCGAGCGCGAACTGATTTGTCTTTAGGATACCTGCCACCTGCCGACTTGGTGAGAGAAGTTAGACCCACCCTGTGTGCCAGGTGGCGGGACGAAAGCCAGACCGCTAACAGTTACGCGTGGGAGTTGTCACCAGAACCCCACGAAGAAAGCATACCCTTTCCGGCACCTACTCTCTCCCTCTCAAACTACCCCCCCAGGGGGTGGGGGGCTTTGGGCCTTGCAATATCAAGCTCGTTAGTGCCGTTGTTCTAGACAGTATTAAAAAAGAATCACGTGGGCTCCGTTCCTGCCCTCTAGTGTGTCCAACTTGTCCAACCTTCTTCCTGTCCTCAAATTATACTTTGGCTCAAAGTATATTTGTTACGAAAGGCTTGATTGCTGCAAGCAATACTGAAACTACTGGGCTTATTACACAATGAGCGAACCCAAGGGGAAAGGTATTTTATTTATAGCAACGCTGTATCACAATTTAATTTCCTCTTTGCCATGGCAACATGCACAAATTCAGAATTGGTGGAGTCTCACCAATAAAACATATTTAGAATCCTGCTTTTGGGGAGTAGCTGGTAAACTGTGTCTATCTGCGAGCAATACAAATTCTTAAAACGGCGGATTCCAGCCAAACTGCATACGTGGTCTGCCAAGAAGCGCGGGGCGTGTGTTGCGGGACTACATTCTGTTAGGAGGTGCTTCATTTCGTCTGTATGGGACTCACTTTAAAGCAGATGTGTTCGCAGCGGTAACCTTAAGGCTCACTTCCTAAAGTGGAAACCCACAGTGTCACCACGTTTTCCTTTTCAGGAGGCCCCTAAGACAGGCGCAGGCTGCCTGCTTAGCGTGAAATCCGACTGCTGGGGGCCAGAGGTGG
The DNA here is from genome assembly GCA_004027205.1 of Ctenodactylus gundi. Lineage (NCBI taxonomy): Eukaryota > Metazoa > Chordata > Mammalia > Rodentia > Ctenodactylidae > Ctenodactylus > Ctenodactylus gundi. The sequence continues at coordinate 263,582 of PVKB01001432.1, forward strand.
TTGTATTTTGAATACCTCACTCTCCTCCTTCTTGTCTGGAGTGCAGGAAGGACAACTGCTGTGATTTTGCATAAAGCAACAATAGTGTTGTGTCAGCACCTGGCAGACTGCGCAACTCTGAGCTTTCACCAGTTTACAGAATTTCACCAGTTTACAAATATTCTGTGAAACAAGGTTTTCTCGGTGTGTATTTTATTTCATCTGTCCAGATACCATTTACAGGGACTTCATTGATTTAAAATTGGCCAGCATATCCGCCTGAAGTTCAAATGGAATGACATTTTATACAAACAGCCCTCAATCTCCCAGTTCACTTATCCAGGTTTTCCAGTCTTAATAATTCTGTGTCTTGCACATTGTATTTTGATTACATATAATCTTAGTATAGAAGGGTGCTATCGGGAGAGCTGAAGAGAGTGCTTATGCCTGTTATGCTATCCTTTGGAACTTGGAGGCAGCTCTATGGGGCTGCTTCCGCAGCACATCCTGAGTGGGCAGACTGGGCCGGTGTTTGACACTTGAGACGTGCTGACATCCTCAGCCCAGAAAGTGTGGTTCTCGTGTAAGTGGATGCACACCTACCAGGAGCAAGGCTTTGAGAATCTGGTTTGCCAGCCATGAAAAGTCAAGGCTAAAGGAACAGCTGCCTGGGGGTGAAGAAACAGACAAGTAGCTGGCTAAAATATTAAACTTAATACTAACCTTCTGAGTTTGACTTCACTAGGCATGATGGTCTCAAGTTACATCCATTTACCTACAAAGCCTCAAATTTATCTGTCTTTATGAAAGAATAGTACTCCACTGTGTACATATACCACAATGTTTGTACCCATTGGTCTATTGATGGATATTTCAGCATCTAGCTATTGGTAGTGGCACTGTTATAAGCATGAGTACATATGTATCTCTGTTATATGTTACTTTTAACTACCTTAGAAAGATACCCAGAACAGTTCTCTATAGACTATACAGGTAGAGAATCTTGTTTCTACTACGGGCCATTTGGGTATTTATGACATCATTTGTGAGCCATACAAAATTATCAACTTAAAAATCAGCCTGCTGTACTTGGTAAAACATTTAATTGTTATATAATTAACACCCTCCTAATGTGACAGTTGCCTTAGCCAGGCCAGACCACCTATGCACAGATTGCAGGCCAGAAGTTCCTCACCCATGTCACAAGTTTGACCCACTGCTGAATGTAGTATGCCCTACACTGACAGTAGGACAAATAGACTAGTCAATGACCAGGATAGATCAGAGGTCCCTCACTTCATTCCTCTACTTGTATTTCATTGTACTTATCACAGACATCAACTTAAAGCCAACCTGAGAACTCTCCACCCATTCCATGAAGCCACCAAAATTTTAAAAAATGTAATCCATTAGGAGAAACCCCAGAGCATCACCTCTATATCTTACCACACATGAATGCACATTCATTCATGTTGAAGCCTTGATTTCAAATCTCATCCTACCGGCGATGCCCTGCCCACCTACACAGGCAACAAGAAGCCTGCGAGCTGCTGTTTTAGCACAATGTTGCATCAAGCTCTGTCCCAACATGGCCAAGTCTGCTACGTCTCTGCATTTCCTTTTCTCTTCTAGGTGGGCAGCATGCTGAAGACTCCCAAATTTCCTATCTGGCTGTGCAACATCAATGGAAATTGCAGCATCCTCTTTTGCACAAACAGGCAGCTCTTATCGGACTGGAAAATGGAGCGTCTCTTTGATCTGTACTTTTACAGTGGCCAGCCCTCACAGAAGAAGCCTGCGCGTCTTACAATAGGTGAGCATTTCAGGCTCCGGGAGTGGGCCTTAATGTGCTCAGAGAGAGGTGGCTGCCAGCGCTTAGCAGCTGTGTGGATAGTCACGCTGGCTCTGCAGCAAAATGCTGAGGCTCAGGTTCTAGCCCAAGTCCCACGGTCTACACCCAAGCGTGGTAAGGTGGGGATCCTAAGCCTGCTTTAAAGAGAAGCAAGGGGTTTACAAATAACACAGAGAAACAAACAACTTTTAGGTAAGAAAAAAATAAAGGGTGAAGAGACAAATTTCCAAAAAAGCCTTCCCTAAGACCTTTTATCTTTGAGCTGGGGGTGTTCAATGCCTGGAGAAAGGTGTACAAAAACAAATGGAGGTGTTTCAATGGGCCAGCTCTACCTGACAACCAAACACCAGGCCATCATTCAGTGATATAAGTAACCACACTGATAGTGCATTTCAGCTCAAATTAGTTCACAAATCATTTTCCAGGGCCTGCTATGTGCTAGATGCTGGGGTCGACCCTTGGAAAGCCACAGTGAGCAAGGCACAGTCCAGAAGGCCCCAGTCCAGTGGGAGCAGCAAACAAGCAAACAAGGCATCTCCTCTCAATTGTAACGACAGGTTTTTAAACATATGAAGGGAACAGACTAACCTTAAGATTCATTAAGCATTGGTCTCTTGGATAAGATATTAAAAATGAACATACTGAGAGATTGTACCTGGCAGCTTTGCTGCATTTATGGAGCCTGGTCAATGTCCGGCTGTGCATTTAACATCTTAATCTCAGTGCTTAGTAACCTTCTGTTATTATCACTGTGTTTGGAAAAGTATCTTAGTGACTGTTTTATTTATGTAGCTCCTAATTTTTTCTTTCATTTTAAGAAATACATATCAGCCCATTTAATTTAGTGTGATATTGATAATATAATCCTTAAAATATATTACCATTTCTACATTAATTTAGTTCTTTCAGGAAAATATCCTTAAAAAAAAAAAAACATTAGCTCATAAGCATCTGACATGTTCTGTTCTGGGAAACTGCGTGAAAAGCCTTCCACACATTGGCCTATTATGCTCCCAGTTATCACATTAAAAAGGTGCTATGATGCTGATTTTTACACAGTGGAAACTGCGGTTCCCAATAAATAATTATAATCAAATAATTCATGTGGAGTGATATATGTTAAATACCTCAAATACCACCTGGCATATCTGAGACAAACCTAGGCCTTCAGTCCAATTTTCAACTATCCCGCAGCAATGCCTCATCCTCCACTCAAAAATGCAAACATACTTTTAGAAAACTTGAGAAGTGGGAGCTTTCCCTTCTTCTGTTTGTCCTGACAACATCCAGCAGTGACGCCCGGTCTTCCTATGCGTCACATGATAGTGCTTCAAGGTGCATTAGACCCCTTACCAAGGTCTCCGACATAGCAAGCCACGTTGTCACTGACTTATGTTGTATGGGGCATTTCAACATACCATCTGTGTCAACCTCCTTGCCAGTTCTAAGGTCGCAGCTTGCTGAGTGCAACCGCTGCCCAGCTGGCCTTTCCCCTTCTCCACTGGCTTCCTCGGGAATGGCGTACACAGGCTTGGGTGCAACACCCCTGTTCCTTCCTCAGATACACATTCCCATCACTGGGAAAGGGATCGGCGTGAAGACAAACGCAGACCAGCACAACGCTGCTCTCCAGTGGAGATGGCCATCAGAACCAAGTGGAGAGAGGCTACCATCAACTGGAATGGGACTTACCCCTTTTTCTAAGGAGAAAATTAGGACGCCCAATAAGGTTTCAAGTGTTGGAACTGCCGAGTTGCAAGGAGACTAGTGGAGAAGGAGGCCCTTTAATTTCCATGTTCCTCCTTTACGAGCCTCACCAAATAATGCTGCTAGCGGCTATTTATTTATTTATTTCTCCTCTTGCCTGCTCTGCAGTCGGGTCAGTGCTGTGGGAAAGCATAGGCCCCTACACCAGGGTCTTCGTGATTGGTTGTCAGCCGTCACCTGAACTGGTTCCTTCATTTTATTCAAAAGAGAAAATGAAGTCTCTCCCCTGCACATTAGTTCCAAATTAGTCTTTTCTTGGGCTGATTCTCCACGAGGATTATGGAAGCAGGCAGCTAGCTTCGTGTGGGGATGAAGTCATCTGTAACGTGTCATCAGATTTTAGCAAGAGCTCAAGCCTTCCCATGAACCTCCTGGTATGGCAGCATTCCTTTCCAAGGATACATTTCGCACGCCCACATTAGCAAGTTCTTGCCAATAACGTAGTAAACAGGCTTCTTTAGGCTCAAAGCAGGGGCTATCCCAGGGAGCCAGCAGCTATAGCAGCTGGCCGGGGTGGGGCTGGGGGGTCCAGTTGTCAAGGCGAGCAGGCAGTAGATACTTTTTCCATCAGTGCTGTATTTGTTTCTTTTTCTTTTTCATAAACTAGAATAAATAATACCAACAAATATAAACTGAGACAGAAGTCTGATTCATGCATAAAAGAAGATTCTTTTTTCATGAAAACTGAAGCCTCTTCCTATGTCATTGTTCAAAGAGGAAAACAATTCTCTTAAGAATGTGATCTTTCTCGGTCCTGTTAAATGCCTGTGTGTTTCCTAAACAGATACATAGAAGAAATACAGATCCATCTAAAACACGTGCCTGGAAACCATCTAGGCATTTTTCCTAACCACCCAAGTGGTCTGCCAAGTTACAGACTCATGGCTTTAAAATGTGGAAACCATAGATCAGTTTCCAAAGAACAAATTTTTTTAATCGCCTGTATTAATTTACCCAATACATTTCATTTGGCTCCAGGACAACGTATTAACTTAAAGAATATGTAGAAACTGAACGTCCAAGGTGAACATGAATTATGCCAAAGAGGAAGTTGCCTTGGCCACCGGTGTTTTCTGTTAAGATTTTATGTCAGACAAATGAGTGGATCCCTACAGACCCTGGGCTTATTTGGTCCTAGTTTGAGACATGTGCTGCTTCTGAGGGAGGGCCTATTTTTGCTTTATGAACACTGACTTGTCTTTTGTTGTCGACTGCTGGGAAGCCTGGAGCCACATTAGAGATCACACCAAGTATACCAGTGAGGAAGTGCACAGATTCTCACAGGAGAAGAAGCTTCTAACAGATCTCACTGAGTCTCATGTCATGAGGACACTCCTTTTTGACAAGAATTGTCTGGATTGAGGGGATCATGGCGGGGCCCCAACTCTCCTAGATGAACCATGCTTCATTCCCTAGTAACGAGCACATGGCACTTGATCAGGGAACAAAACCAGAGTTCTGCTCAAGGAAGAGGAACAGAATGACTGTTGGGCAAACGACCAGCACAGCCTGCTGCCAGGCAGCGTAGAGGTGCTTACAAAAGACGCATTTTAATTGACCTCATTCCTGCATCTATTTTCTGTTCCTGCTCATTTCTCCTTTAAAATTTAATTTCTTGGCTATGGGCCTAGCTGTGTGGTTAAAGCACTTGTCTAACATGTGCAAGGCCCTGGGTTCAGTTCCCCAGTGCCACATAATAGCTAGGCATGGTGGCGTACGCCTGCATTCAGGAAGCTGAGGCAAGAGGACTGCTGAAAATTTGAGGCCAGCCACGGCTACAAAATGACTTCAGGACCAGCCTGGACTACAGAGAGAAATTTTGTCTCAATTTTTAAAAAAAAGCAATTATAATTTATGTTAATTTTCCATGTTTTATATGTTGTTGTAATCCCTGTTAGATTATTCTGGGAACAAATCTATAAATAAGTTAGAAAAGAAGGACCTAGGAAAAATTAGGTATCTGTGTTTTATATGCGAAGGTATAGTGATTAGTGATTATATTATAGAAAGATATTAATCTCTTTGGATGTCAAAGTCCAGTGCTGCTATGGCACAAGCAGGAAGGGTCAGAGCAAGGTGGCGGCAGTTACGCCACACTGAAATGGGCTGCTTGAGATGGCGCTCAGTGTGTAAATCACGGAAGGCAGAGGCAGACGTCAGGGAGGGAGATGAGAGCTACTCCCAGTTCTGTCTTGATAACCAGCAGAAGCCTGCACCTTCACTGACTCTGAGAACGGTAAAGGCATCGCAGATTTAGGAGGAGGAAATCTCGAGTTCAAATCTTGAATATGAAATAATTTAGAGGAGAGGTTAAAAAAGAGTGAATGAAAATAAAGATCTAAAAATCAAAGGAGAAGTTGGGAGCAGATAGACACACTCAGAAGCCACAGATATAATTCAGTTGATGGCCTGAGATAAAAATCATCTGTAGAAAATATAAAGCTAGAAACAGCAGGGCCTGAAACAAACCCAATGAACCCCAGGGATGGGTTAGATCATGAGCAGTCCTGGGAGCCCTCCAAGCAGGCAAAGAAAGAGCAAAGAAGGAGCATCCGTGAAAGTCAGGAAGAAACAGACATGAACAGCACGTCCCACACAGGCAGCAGGAATCCTCCTGTCCATCCTCCCGGGGGAGAAGGAGGCAGGCCGGATGGCCGAGGAAGAAAAGCTCTGTTCATTCCAACCTCACTTGTCAGAGCCGGAAGCCAAGCACAGAGCCTGGATCGACTCTGGACCCAGACAATTACCCAAAGTCTCTTCTCTCACAGGAGAGACAAGAGTAGAAGTAAATAAAATATTTGTCTTTTCCATATTGTAATTGCATTGTACCTAAATGAAGATATTAGACATTCCCGTTATGCACTGAGGAATAAAGAGGGAAACCTGTTCCACACAGGATGAACTTCCTGACACGTAAAGGAGCCAGTCTTGGAATGCTAGGAGGCCTCCTGGGGTTCCAGGGCAACACAGCAAGATTGACTAGCTAAAGGACACGTGTGAGGGCACGGATGACACTGGCACAAAAGAAAGCACAGAAGAGAAAAGAAATCAGACTCAAGCTGAGGGCAGAAAAGCTCAATTTCAGGAGATGCACCCTGAGGTGTGAGTGAGATAAATCCATTTTCACTAGGCTTAAGAGTTAGACAAAAATATTTACCCTAGTTTCATAAAAACAAATGGAAAATGTATTGAAGAAGCACATTTTGGCCTAAAAACAAAAGGGGGTATCAGGAGCCATCTAAATAAAATGTATTTTTAGTCAATGACTCTTTATGCTAAAAGTCAGAAAAATTCAAATTTAAATGCATTCAGCCAATAATTTTTCAAATGTACAGTTTAATGTTAACTCTATTAAAAGGCACTCACTTCACAACTCTTTCTAAGAAGAACCTGGGTCATTGGTAAGCCTTTTAGAGAATTTTTTTTCTTTTTTCTCTCCTTTAGTGATTGAATCCCTGCCTTTCTCCAAACAAAAACAAAAGCAAAATAAAAAACCTTTTCACAACTTTCCACAAGGTGGTGCTGTGAGAGTAACTTTTTCAGTCTCATTTTTAAAAAATATAATTACCCAAGTAAATGTGGGCAATTTTGTCATCCACACAAATTAACACACAAAGCCTAACATGTTTATAATAATTGATGCAATATATATTTAATTTCGTGATATTTAGTACTGGAGTAAGCGTGTTTGGAGGACTTCTCTAAGCTAAGCATCATCTCTTAATCTTCTATACCAACCAGCAAATGTTAGCTGCAAACTAGCTCCTTTCTTGCACGGCCAGTGTGTAAGCACTGTTGTTTCTTACACAGGCTATTACCATAGCCAAGCAACAGCTTTCCCCACCTTCTCCCTCATTCTCTTTCAGCCCTTTTCCACAGAGCGAGCAGTGCTCAGTTAGAAATTCAAGTCTGATTATATTGGAGTAACTCACGTCTGTGCTTTAGAACAAAAGGACCATAATCTTCACACGATCTACAAAAGCCTAATGCCACACACCTCAGGTCACTCTCCCCTCCACCATGTTCCACCCAAGCCAAGTTTGTACTTTTTAAAAAAATCAAAATAACTTGCTTCAGTTTGATCAGTAGCAAGCAAGCAAACTTGAGCGTGCAGACCCAACTGGCTGGTAACATAAGACGGATCCACAAACACCGTGTTGATAGAAAGAAGCCAGAAGTAGGTGGCGCTATATGGCTCATCCTTACGTAATGCCAATGAAAGGCAAAACTAATCTGCACTGATAAAGGAGAGGAGAGTTGTCACCTTTGAGGTGGTCTCTAGGAGGGGCACAATGGAATTTGCAGAGCATAATGTCCTATTTTTTTAGTGCTAGCTACTTAGTTATATTTGTTTTTCAAAAAATAAAAAACAATTATTCAAGTTGTGTATTTAAATTTTATGCTATTTTCTATATGTATATTATGGTTAATAAAAAGATTTTTCTGAAATAGAGCATTGGAGAATGGTTGTATGAACAATGGGAAGTCCAAGAAATTTATGATCAATTGATTTTTGACAAAAGGACCAGGATCACTTGATGGGTGAAAAAATAGTCTTTTGAGCAAATGATAATGGGAAAATTGGACATCATTGTGTGAAACAGTGAAGCTGGACCTCCACTTCACACCATGTACAAAATTTAACTCAAAGTGCCTGTGACCATTGAAGAGATTACATCAATTTGAGGGAATTAGGAACCACACCTCCGTTAGGATTAGGGTTTGTGAACCTCGCCTAGATTGGGGATCAAGGACTGGTCTGGATTAGTGTGAGTGATTTATGGGCTGACCAATGAGAGAAGAGCACCCACCCAGATATGGAAGAGCCAACTGGAACTCCAAGGATATAAAAGGAAGGAAGAGGGAAGACTGTTACTTCTTCCTCTGGGAAAGCTGTCACCTTCACAATTGTCTACAGATTGTAATCCCTGAACTCTGGGGTGCTGAGCCAAAAGGATTCCAAGTTCAAGTCTCATCTAGGCAGCTTAGTATTTTAGTGAGATCCTGTCTTAAAATCAAAAAAGGGCTGGCAATGCAGCTCAATGCAAAGTCTCCAGATTCAATCTCCAGTACCAGGAGAAAGAAAAAAACAAAAAAAGAAAGAAAGGAAGGAAAGGAAAGGGAGAGAGAAAAAAGAAAATAACCAGTAAAACATTCATAAATCATGCATCTGATAAACGAATCATATATAGAATATATATATATATATATATATATATATAATCAATAAAATAAAATCTAACTTTTAAATATCCAAATTATTTGAAGACATTTCCCCAAAGAAGATATGAAAATGGCTAACTAAGCACATGAAAAAAAAAGCAACACCGTAAGTTGTAAAACAGGTTCACTAATTACCAGCTCCAAAGGACAACTCCCTGCAAATTGGTTAGCAAAGATCAGCACGATGCCAGCCACCAGAGACAGGAGTGCAAACACTGCCACTTACGTATCCTGTGCTGTTTTATAATCTGCTCAGATCTGGGAAATAGAACACTGTCACATGCAACTTACAGGAAGCAGATTTATTACTTATAGATATGCAGCAAGGGACAAAAGAAGTCTGGTATGCATTGATAGTAGGTCCCCATAGGGCTCAGAAAAGCAGGCTAGGGTAGATGGACTCTCGGTTGTGCATGTCCCATTTACTCTGCACCTGGGGGACCCCAGACGTCATATACCTCAGGGACTTATGACTCACTGGGCTGAAAGCATTATAGAACATCCTGTTTCCAAGGGAGAGAGAAACTGAGCCCATAGTATCCCTCCCTGGGCAAAGATATTATGTTCCCCAGGAGGTTCAAAAACAAAGCTCACCTGTTTTAGGCAGTTGTTCCTTATATTAGGGTATTGCATTCCCAGAATACTCTGCAGCGATTCTGAGAACCAGAAATAAGAATACGGGAGGGGGTTGGGTTGATGGAGGCTATCAGGGGACCATCCACTAAGGAACTGTAAGTCAAAACCACATGCGATACCACTTCATATCCATTAGCATGGCCATAATAAAAAAAGAGAAGAGTTGGTAAAAATGTGGATAAATTGTAAAGGTATAGCTCTTTTGCATTGCTGGAAACGTGCAATACTACAGACTTTGGAAGATGTGTGGTGGGTTCCCAAAACCTTAAGATAAATTCACTATATTACCCATAAATTATACCCCTAGATATGTATGTGCCCAAGAGAAATAAGAACATATACCCACATAAAACTTGCTATGGATGTTGATATCATCGTTATTTATAATAGCCAAAAAGTAAAAACAATCCAATTTTCCATCAACTGATAAATGCAACGTGCTATATCCATACAACGATATTAGCCAGCCATAGAAAGGAACAGCGGAGCCCATCGCAGTTAACTGCAACACGGGCGACCCACAAAAAACTAAGCTATATTAAGACACAGATTGCCATTCTCATGTCTTAAAAAAGAATTCTCAGCGTAGGCAAAAGTATGGAGTCCGAAGGTAGGTGAGTGATTGCCTAGAGCTTTCCTACGGGAAGTTGCGCGTGTTCCCAAATCAGAGCACCGTCCGTATACACACTAAAGAATTAGAGGGTACGTTCCAAACAGGTAAACCGTGTGGAATGCAGATCAAATCTCAATAAAGCTTTTTTTTTTTTTTTTAATGAGAGGCACTGTTACTCCTCACTTGAAAGAGGCCACGGTATATAATAAGAATCTGATAAATTTGCAGACACAAAACTCGCTTTTGCTAGTGGGCATGGGTTGAGACCTGTATCTATCTCTGTCGTGTGGATAGAAGGGGCAGGGAAAGTTTCACCATCACCCCTCAGCCAGCACAGCACACTTGGAAGAAGCTTGGCCTCTTTCTCGCTCTAAAATCAGGCTCCACCGCTCAGCCTCTGATTAGATTTTGTCTTGCAGGAGGTGGAGCTCCACAGAAGGGATCCCGAGGGTCCCTTCCCTCCGGGTGCACCCAGGTTCACTGCTCGCCTCCTTGCTGGGAACGGCTGAGACGTCCTCCCGGGAGCCCACAGGCTCCTGCTCGCAGCGGCCCGAGATGCCAGCCTTCAAGAGCTAATCAGACCTGACCAGGCAGAAAGATGGGGCAGCCCTGGTGGGCAGAGCAGAAGTGGCAGGTGAGCAACTGGGTGACCGCTGCTTAAAAGCAAGACAGATTCACTAACCAAGCGATCTGAAACCGCAGGGAGGAAAGAGGGGCGTAAGTGAGCCGGCTAAGTGAGCCCGACTGTCACTGCAGAAATTAAAATCGTCCTTCCTGCCGAGTGTTTCACCAAACAGTCTCAGAATGCAGGCGGGCTGGCTCTGCGAGCCGCTGCTGCGCACACGCGAGGACTCATCCCCAAGGTGAGACTCCAGCTCCGACTCAGGCTCCACGGGCTGCGCATCAGAGTCTGAATCTGGGAGAGTTGCTGGGCACATGTGACTTCAATCTCTCCTCAGGTTGTTTGTAGTCGCCCCTGCGCTCACATGCGTAATTATAAGCCAATCTGGAGTCTCTCCCACAGAATGAGATTTCCCATTTCAACAAAGAAACAGTACACCATGCGAAATACTTTGTTCCTCGCGGTGACCTGGGTGCTTTGCCACTCACACTCAAGTTAAGGATGCCAGCACAAGGATAAATGCAAGAATTTAATAGATCCAAAGAAGGAAGGTGTGTGTTTGGAAGAAACGTCTTGTTTTTTATCTACTTCTATTCCGTAATCAACACAGAAAGGTTTTGACACCCAATATGCTATCAGCAGCAGCTAAGCAATCACTCCTGTGGCAGCAGATGCCAGCTGGGCATCCTCCGTCTTATTTAGTTCTGAAACTATTCACCTGCACGCAGTGTCAGACCCCACAAAGCCACATGAGATCAGTCCCCAAGATTGTCCTGTCCCCTGCCCTAAATGCCAGTCACAACCTCCAGGTTGCTCCATTCACACTTTTGACCAATCAGCTATAAATCGGGTTTCCACAACCTCCTTATGTTTGCTTAATTTGCTGAAGTAGCTCACAGAACTCCTAGAAATACTTGTTTCTGATTGCCAGTTTATTATAAAAAATATTCCACAAGATTCAGATGCAAAGCTGCACAGGATGAGGCACAGGAGATGGAGTGTGGTGCTCCCACACTCCCTGGTGCTCCGCCACCCTCCTAGCCTCCCGGAGTCACTGTCTTGTCCGGGCCCGCCGGACAGTTCAACGAGGTCCTGTGAATGGGGGTGGGGGGGGAGGTGAGGATGAGAAGGGACAAGAGACACAAAGGAGGGAGACAAGACAGGCTTTCTGATCAAGTCTCAAATTTTATTTTTCTCACATGAGTTTATATAGGGCAAAATGGGGAAGGGGAGTA